>RXON01003870.1:0-116576 GCA_009667805.1 Leptobrachium leishanense
GAAACGCTGTACCTCCAGATTTAGGATGTGTGCTAGGCATGGTACATGCGTCAACTTAGCCTGGCGTAGGGCAGAGAGAATGCTGCCATTATCACAGACGACCATTCCCAGCGCAAGCTGGCATGGTGTTAACCATCTCTGCACCTGCCCTTGCAGAGCTGACAGAATTTCTGGCCTGGTGTGGTTCCTGTCCCCTAAACAAACCAGCTCAAGCACAGTATAGCATCTTTTTGCTTGAGCCATTGCGTAGCCCCTGCCACGCGTCGGTTTAACTGCCACTTCACCAGAGACAGAGAAGGAGGAGGAGGAGGAGGAGGAAGAGGTGGTGTAGCAGACAGATCTCATACAAGCAGCTTTCTGGAGGCGTGGTGGATAAACAAGCTCCAGCACAGAGCCCCGTCTTGGATCCCTCTCAGCTGCAAACAAAGTTACCAAGAGTGCCGTGAAGGAAATGTAACGGCCCTGTCCATGCTTGCTAGACCACGTGTCTAAAGTCATGTGCACCTTGCTGCTGACTTCCTTTCCCAATGACTCCATAACATTGTCTTCCACGTGCTGGTATAGTGCTGGAATGGCCTTCCGTGAAAGGAAATGGTGTTTTGGAACCTGCCACTGTTGTACAGCACATTCAGGAAATTCACGGAAGGAAGCAGAGTCCACCAGCTGGAAAGGCAGCAGCTGTAATGTGAGTAATTTTGCTAAACTGGCATTTAGACGCGGTGCTTGGGGATGGTTGGGACTATATTTTTTCTTATGCTGCAGCAGCAGGGGTAACGTAACCTGACTGCGTAAATCTTCAGCTGATGAGATGCTGTCACATTGTGAGGAAGGACCTGGTACACCCATTACTGTAGCATCATCCCTGTCAGTGGAGGTTGTAGGCAATGACATGGCCAGACATATAGTGGGGGTAGAGACAGATGAGGAGGACCTATGCAAAGTGTTGTGCCAACGGGATGCGTGGCAGGTGGCCAAATGTCGCCTCAAGCACGTGGTACCCAAGCGTGGGATGTCTTTCCCACGCTTGATCCTTATCTGACATAGATTACAAATAGCAATGGTGCGGTCTGCTGCACATTTCTTAGAGAACTCCCAGACAGCAGAGATCCTAGATGTGTGCTGCGAGACAACAGCACTCTGCACCTGAGCAGCTCTGACATCTGATGCCTTGGACTGGCTGCGGTTGGTCATAGAGGATGTTGTGCCTCGTGTTTGTTGTGCCTCCTCCTCCTTCTCACTTGACTCCTCTGTTCGATCAGGCACCCAGGTGGAGTCAGTGACCTCATCATCATCATCACCCCTATCTCCTGGTCACTGGAGCCAACTGGAGCCAACTGTATGCTGCAGCTGCTGGGACAACATGAGTGCCAGTTATTTGTGTCACTGGCACCCCCTTCCTCTAGGTTGATTATACTCCCTTCCTCAACCTCAGAGTTTGAATCAGAGCACTGTAGATGCTGCGCATCCTCAAGCAGCATGTCACGGTCATTGTAGTCAAACAATTCAGCTGACTCCTTCGTGTGTGATAGTGAGGCTTCAGCAGGAGTAGCTGTGGACATGGAGGCTGAATTAGATGTTTTAGAAGCTGAGGTGGACTGTAAACCACTACAAGCCTGGCTGGCAGAGGACTCGGTGGATGAGGATGGCCTGGTTAGCCAATCCTGCAAATCCTCTGTATGTTGCTACTGCTTAAGATGGCCAGCCCCAGTTAGAAAGGACAAGCGTGCCCCTGCAAAGGATGCACCACGTCCACGACAACCAGAGGCACAGCCTCCCGACACACAGGCTGCTTGCCCTCTTATCTGTGTCTGGGAGCGTCTGCCTGTCCTTTTTGGTCTTTCTGACATGGTGAGTGATATATAGATTAAATATATACAGGACTCTGATTCAACTCTGCTATAAAAAATTGGAGATATGCAGAACTCTGATTAAACTGTGTTATCTAGATTAAAGATTTCCAGATCTCTGGTCTAACTCAGTGAGACACCCTGATAGCTGGAAGCCAGTGACAAGACAAAGAATAAAATTCTCAGAAATCTGATACAAATCTGTGAGACCCCATGATAGGACCCCCTGATAGCTGGCAACGGTGACAAGACACAGATTACAATTCCCAGGAACCTCCTATAAATCAGTGAGACCCCTGATGGGTGGCAGTGACAAGACACAGATTGCAAATCCCAGGAACCTCCTGTAAATCAGTGAGGCCCCCTGATAGTTGGCAGTGACAAGACTCAAATTACAATTCCCAGAAACCACCTATAAATTAGTGAGACCCCCTGATGGGTGGCAGTGACAAGACACAGATTACAGTTTCCAGAAACCACCTATATGTCAGTAAAGACCCCCTGATAGAACCCCCTGATAGCTGGCAATAGTGACAAGACACAGATTACAATTCCCAGATATCTGCTACAAGTCTGTGAGACCCCTGATCTGTAGCAGTGACAAGACACAGATTACAATTGCCAGGAACCTCCTATAAATCCGTGAGACCCCCTGATAGTTGGCAGTGACAAAACTCAAATTACAATTCCCAGAAACCACCTATAAATTAGTGAGACCCCCTGATGGGTGGCAGTGACAAGACACAGATTACAGTTTCCAGAAACCACCTATGTGTCAGTAAAGACCCCCTGATAGCTGGCAATAGTGACAAGACACAGATTACAATTCCCAGATATCTGCTACAAGTCTGTGAGACCCCCTGATGGGTAGCAGTGACAAGACACAGATTACAATTGCCAGGAACCTCCTTTAAATCCATGAGACCCCCTGATATTTGGCAGTGACAAGACTCAAATTACAATTCCCAGAAACCACCTATAAATTAGTGAGACCCCCTGATGGGTGGCAGTGACAAGACACAGATTACAATTCCCAGGAACCTCCTATAAATCAGTGAGACCCCCTAATGGGTGGCAGTGACAAGACACAGATTACAATTCCCAGATATCTGCTAGAAGTGTGAACCCCCAATAGCTGCTGGCAGTGAGTGAGAACACACAGATTACAACAATTCCCAGATATCTTCTAGAAGTGAGACCCCCACAATAGCTGTTGGCAGTGAGAACACACAGATTACAACAATTCCCAGATATTTTGTAGAAATGAGACCCCCACAATAGCTGCTGGCAGTGAGAACACACAGATTACAACAATTCCCAGATATCTTCTAGGAGTGAGACCCCCACAATAGCTGCTGGCAGTGAGAACACAAAGATTACAACAATTCCCAGATATTTTGTAGAAAATAGACCCTCACAAATTGTAGCTGCTGGCAGTGAGAACACACAGATTACAACAATTCACAGATATCTTGTAGAAGTGAAACCCCCAATAGTTGCTGGCAGTGAGAACACACACTAACAGAACAATCTCCTCTCGAAAAACACACGCTGGGGCAGAGTGAAGCCTTATATAGTTTGCTGTTGGACTTAGCTCTGTGAGCCCATGATTGGGCAAAATTTGCCCAATCAGGACTCTGAGCCGTGATTGGCATAGTCTTGCACCTGTCTTGCACCTGACCTGTGGTCAGATGCAAGGCTGTAGCCAATTACAAGCTTCAGGTCAGTGGAAAAGTGCATTGTGGTCCATTGTGGTGCATTGTGGGCGAACACGCTGCGAACACGCGGAAATGTTCGGAGTTCGATGAACAGCCGAACGGGCGATGTTCGAATTGAACTCCGAACAGATCGAACCTAACAGCTCATCCCTAATAATGATATTGAATGATGACTGTCAACTTATAATATAACACTAGATGGCAGTGTTGATTTTCAAATTTAAAATTGCAATATTTGATTCTATTTATTCCTTAATTTATTTGACATAGGTCATAAGTCAATCTCCTCTTATCGGATTCTTTTATTCAAACAAAGACCGTTTCACGTTCTCTTCAGCCTTCTGTCTCTACTGTCAAATTTAAATTTAGGATCACAGATTCTCTTCCCTATTTCAAGGTTTGTCTTCTCAGTTTACTCTTTTCTGTTAAAATATAAATTCTTCGACTTTTAAACTACCTATTTTTCTTAATCTTCAGCAAATATACCAACATAGCACTACTACAATATATATTGGAGCTACTAAATATTGGATAAATATATATGATTATATATATACTTGCGCATAGCTATTTTTGTGCATAGATATGTTTTTAAACTGAAAAAATATATATATTTTATTCAAAAACGAACAAATAGTAGCACTTAGTCTACAACATATATCATATAGAACAACTATGACGTCTTTATGTCTACACAATTATATTCATATTTAAAACACACACATAAATCCTTTTATTCCACCACTATGTTTAAACTCTTTTTGAACTCGTCTTTTTTTTCTTCAAAGTAGGTGAACGGTAACACAAGAAAAATATATGGATTAGAGGCTATACACAAAATGGCGACAGGATCCATTTTGTTTTTCTATGAAAATACCCAACAATTACAGCGACCTTTCCCTGCATTACGGCGGCCATGTGGTGCTTGCTGAGTACACCGCAGGGTCGCCGAAATGGGATCGCCAAATCGCACCGAATTGAAGAGAACGAAAAGTCACGAAAGTGCGGTGACTTTTTCGATTCTCTTTGAATAACCCTGTATATAATGAGGTACAGGCAAAAAGGCATAAGCATAAGATGTTTAATTATGGCTGTTAGGACTACTTGGCACAATAGCCCTTATAGTCAGCAACAATTGGCGGTCCCAAATGCCATTAAAAGCTATCAGATGTTATATACTAAAAGGTGTACCTAAGAGAGAAGATCTTTGCAGAAAAACATACATTAGGTCCAAGGTTCAGTCCCCATAATGGGTTAACAGCATATTAAAAGTATGATCAACAGAGAAACGTTTCCACATTGCAGCCAGGCCCCCTGGTGGTGGGAGCAATACTTTGTAGCCCTTGTGGGTTTATGGGTTAATTTAATTCAGGCTCTCCACCCCTGGATTCTCTGTGGCTGATTTGGCCTGTGGTCACATGACCTGCCTGTCACATTTTCCTTGGTTTTGGCCATGCCCCCTGGTGGTGAGAGTCATTCCTGTCTGGTTTCCCCTGTTTTGTGTTTGACTGTGCTGTCTGGGGACGCTCTGGTGTTCTGCTGTGATCTTCTGGTCGGAGGTCACATGGTCCAATCACACTGACCCACTCCATATATATATCCCAGCAGCACAGAGCTTCTTTTGACTGTTTGTTTAGTTCCATGGTGGTTGTGGTTCATGTGTCCTGTTCCTGATTCTCGTGTTGCTGTAAAGATTCAAGTCTAGTATTTCCTGGTTTTGACTCTTGGCTTACATTTCTGGATATTCTCTTTCTTGTTCCCTGTACTCTGAATTCTGTTATTCTTATTACTGACCTGGCCTGGCTTTGAACCGCTCCTGTGTATGACCTTAGCGTGTTCTCTGGACCTCTCTATTGCCTGTTCCCTGTATTACTGTATGCCTGTTCAGTTGCCAATCTCTGATAGTCTTGACCATTCCTATGTTTCATGTTTTAGGTATCTTGTTTAAGTTTAGCTTACTCAGAGGCCAACATACAAGGACCTCTTCAGTATAGGATTTCTGTCTGTCTTGTAAACTCTTGCCCTTCTTACTCTGCTTGCTCTGTTATTCTTTGAGGCTTTCTTAGAAATCATTCCCAGGATCCCTTTAGTTTTCTCCCTGGCCCTCCTGTCCCTTGTGTCTCCATCTGGTTTCTGTATTGCACTGGAATCTCTATAATATATCTGTCCTGTAATAAGTCAGCAGTAGTGATGAGCCGAACATGTCCGAGTTCGGGTTCGTACCCGAACCCGAACATTCCAAATGTTCGAATCCAAATCCAAATCCGAATCTGAACCCAATACAAGTCAATGGGGCTGAAAATTCGGTTTTTAGAGTGACCTCCAAGAGGGCATATATGCTAGATATTTGCCATTAAAGGTGTATGGGGGTCCGGGTAGTGCCCTGGGGGACAGGAAACAAGGACAAAAAGTTTTTAAAAAAACGTTTTTTAAAGGGACAGTGAGTTTTCCATGAAATAAGGGTTAAAAATAAAAATGAAAAATTCCTTCAAATATCATGCCTAGGAGGTCCCCATAACCTGCCCGTGAAGTGGTGGATTTCTAGGATGTATAGAAACACTTGAAAACAAAAAAATTACGTTTCAAATGATGGTAAATGCTTTTCCTTTAATCTATCCATAAACAACTGCTTGGGGCGGCAGTCTGTATGAAAAGAGGAGACATTTTTGGACACGTAGAAAAAGTTTAGTGATTTTTTGTCTAAATTATTGTGAAACTTATGCAGACTTTGGATGAAAGTAACAATAGGTGCTTTAGAATTGGGCCTTTAGCGTCGGCAACAGTGCCGTCACACCGTAACGCCTCTGAGGATATGAATCTGATACAGGCGTCAGTGGCAGTGCACCCAAATATTGTGCTTTTGGTGCCAGGCCTGCAAGTACTATCATACAGTATCCCCTCTGTAGTATTGTGGAAGAATGCAGAGGGGACCTTGCGGTCCTATATTAGAAAGACATGAATCTGGTAAAGGCGTCAGTGCACCCAGATATTGTGCCTTTGGTGCCAGACTGCCAGGCCAGCAAGTATCATCATACAGTAACCCCTCTGTAGTAATGTGGAAGAATGCAGAGGTGGACCATGTGGTCCTATATTAAAAAGATATGAATCTGGTAAAGGAGTTAGTGCACCCAGATATTGTGCTTTTGGTGACAGATGGCCTGCAAGTACTATTATCATACAGTAACCCCTCTGTAGTATTGTGGAAGAGTGCAGGGTTGGACCCTGCTGTTCAAAAAATTTAAATGATATAAATCTGGCACAGGCGTCAGTGCAGCCAAATATTTTGCCTTTCATGGCAGCAAGTGCATTCACACCATAACCCTTTTGTGGTATTGTGGAAGAGTTCAGTGCTTGAGGTTTTGTGCATGCAGAAGACATCCCCGATCTATTCCGTTACGTCAGCATCAGGGGATTGATAACTGCTGATCCAGGACTGATTCATTTTTATAAATGTCAGCCGGTCTACAGAGTCGGTGGACAGACGCACTCTGTTGTCTGTGACAAAACCTAAAGCGGCACTGAACGTCCTTTCAGAAAGCACGCTAGATGAAGGGCAACCTAGTAGCTGCATAGCATATTGGCTAAATTCTGGCCAGTGATCCAATCTCAACACCCAGTAAGCCAGTGGATCATCTGCTGGAAAGGTATCAGGTTTGCCCTTGCCCCTAGGTAGTCCTGCACCATATGTGTCACGGTTCCCAGATCCCACCACGCAGTACACTCCACAGAGCCCAGAAGCTACCAACAGAGTAGCCGTGAATAATCTCTAACTGACTGGTCCTTAGAATTGGCCAGGTAAACCAGCTAGACAGAAAGGGTTAACAACACAAGGAGTAGTCAGCCGAGCCAGAATCAGGAATACAGAGTTCAGAATGGTCAAATAGAATAGCCGGGTCGATATCAGAGCAGTAGCGTAGTACAAGAAAATAGTCTAGGGCAACAGAAGGCAGAATAGTCAGAAAACAAGCAGAGGTCAATAACGGGTTAATCAATATAGCAGTCAGGTACAAGGAGCTCAGGTATGGATAACCACGATCTGGCAACTACTGAGAATACACTGAGGGTTTTTAAAGACCTTCACCAGACTACGCCCCCCATTCAAGCCGCGCCTCATGCATCCACCTCCCTGCCTGTCTCCATTTAAACCGGGCAGTGGTCAGCGAGCAGCATCAGACATGCTGCCCTCAAGCACACAGGTAGGGCTGGAAGCCCCCAATGTTACAATATGGTGAAGACGCTGACAATGGGTGCCTACATTTGACGTCCCTGGGCGTCGTGGACTAAAAAAAATTAAAAATGCATCAGTCAAGCGGCCCTGGCCTTCACCACTATTCCTCTGATCATCCGCAGCCTCAGAAGCACGTGTGTCATCACTTGGTAACCTACCAGTGCCTGGAACGGTGTTACACAAGTGTCGCTTTAGAGCGTCCTCAAGTTTTTTCATCCTGTGCGCTCTCTGTGCGGGCAGGATGAGCTCTGCAACTTTACCCTTGTATCGTGGATCAAGAAGGGTTGCCAACCAGTAATGATCCCTCTCCTTGATAGCATGAATCCTGGGGTCCTTTAGCAGGCTTTGCATCATAAGGGAGCCCATGCAGCGTAGGTTGGAGGTGGCATTAGCTTCAGAGTCTTCCTGGTCAATGAGGATGACCGTATCGTGCAATTCCTCCTCCCAGCCACGCACTAGCCCTTTTGTTTCTGGGCACACAAAACCCTCCCTTGAGGAATCCCCACCTTCAGTGCCCCCACTACTTAAATATTCCTCCTCCTCATCCTCCTCCTGTCTGATCTGAGTAGGACCCGCTGGAATGTTGTCTGCGGAAAGACTGGGGCCTTGAGAGCTAGGGAAGGCCTCCTCTTCCTCCCGCTGCTCTGCCTCTAGAGCCACATCTATAATTCCCCGCAGAGTGTGCTCCAGCAGGAACACTAAAGGAATTGTGTCACTGATGCATGCACTGTCCCTGCTCACCATCCTTGTTGCCTCCTCAAATGGTGACAGTACAGTGCATGCATCCTTGATCATCAGCCACTGCGGAGGGGAATAAAACCAAGTTGACCTTAGCCTGTCCTTGTGCCATACTCACACAGGTACTCGTTGATGGCCCTCTGCTGCTTGTGCAGACGCTGCAGCATTGCTAATGTCGAGTTCCACCTGGTGGGCATGTCACAGATCAGACGGTTTGTGGGAAGGTGGAATTCTCTTTGAATTTCTGCCAGGCGAACGCTTGCTGGGAATGACCGTCTGAAGTGGCTGCAGACTTTTCTGGCCTGGCTGAGAAGCTCTGGCAGCCCTGGGTACTTGGTTAGGAAACGCTGTACCACTAGATTTAGGACGTGTGCTAGGCATGGTACATGTGTCAATTTACCCTTGCGTAGGGGCGGAGAGAAGGTTGCTGCCATTATCGCAGACGATCATTCCCAGCTGAAGCTGGCATGGTGTTAACCATCTCTGCACCTGCCCCTGCAGAGCTGACAGAATTTCTGGCCCGGTGTGGCTCTTGTCCCCTAAACAAACCAGCTCAAGCACAGTATGGCATCTTTTTGCTTGAGCCATTGCGTAGCCCCTGCCACTTGTCGGTTTGAGTGCCACTTCACCAGAGACAGAGAAGGAGGAGGAAGAGGTATTGGAGCAGACAGACCTCATACAAGCAGCTTTCTGGAGGCATGGTAGATGAACAAGCTCCAGCACAGAGCCCCGTCTTGGATCCCTCCCAGCTGCAATCAGAGTTGCCCAGTGTGCCGTGAAGGAAATGTAACGACCCTGTCCATGCTTGCTGGACCACGTGTCTAAAGTCACATGCACCTTCTTGCTGACTGCCTTTCCCTTTGACTGGATAACATTGTCTTCCACGTGCTGGTATAGTGCTGAAATGGCCTTGCGTGAAAAGTAATGGCATTTTGGAACCTGCCATTGTGGTACAGCACATTCAGCAAATTCACGGAAGGGAGCAGAGTCCACCAGCTGGAAAGGCAGCAGCTGCAATGCGAGTAATTTTGCTAAGCTGGCATTTAGACGCTGTGCTTGGGGATGGTTGGGACTATATTTTTTGTTACGCTGCAGCAGCTGCGGCAACGTAATCTGACTGTGTAAATCTTCAGCTGATGGGATGATGTCACATTGTGAGGAAGGAGCTGTTACATCCATTACTGTAGCATCATCCCTGTCAGTGGAGGTTGTAGGCAATGACATGGAAGGACATACAGTGGGGGTAGAGACAGATGAGGAGGAGGAGGACCAACGCAAAGTTTTGCACCAACAGGATGTGTGGCAGGAGGTCATAATTTGCCTCAAGCACGTGGTACCCAAGTGTCCGGTGTCTTTCCCACGCTTAAGCCTCATCTGACATAGATTACAAATAGCAACGGTGGGTCTGAGGCACATTTCTTAAAGAACTCCCAGCAGACAGCAGAGTTCCTGCGTGTGTGCTTTGAGACAACAGCGCTCTGCTGCGGAGCAGCTCTGACATGTGATGCCTTGGACTGGCTAGTGCTACGGTTGGTCATAGAGGATATTGTACCTCGTGTTTGCTGTGCCTCCTCCTCCCCCTTTTCCTCACTTGATTCCTCTGTTTGATCAGGCACCCAGGTGGAGTCAGTAACCTCATCATCATTGTCATCATCATCCCCTATCTCCTCGTCACTGGAGCCACTTGGCAGTATGCTGCAGCTGCTGGAGCAACATGAGTGCCAGTTATTTGTGTGTCATCACTGGCACCCCCTTCCTCTAGGTTGATTATACTCCCTTGCTCAACCTCAGAGATTGAATCAGAGCACTGTACTTGCTGCGCATCCTCAAGCAGCATGTCACTCTCATTGTAGTCAAACAATTCAGCTGACTCCTCCGTGTGTGATAGCGAGGCTACGGCAGGAGTAGCTGTGGACATGGAGGCTGCATTAGATGCTTTGGCAGCTGAGGTCAGGGGCGGACTGGGCCGGGGGGCAGGGTGGCAAGCAGGGTGTTATTTATTACTTAATTTGCTTCCCGTGTTTGTTTTTACTTAAACATGGGCTCGAGTTGCGTGACTCTGGGCCTCTGTGTGGTGCTTGCCACCCGGGCCAAATGTTGCCAGTCAGCGCCTGGCTGAGGTGGACTGTAAATCACTAGAAGCCTTGCTGGCAGAGGACTCGGAGGATGAGGATGGCCTGGTTAGCCAATCCACCAAATCCTCTGTATATTGCTGCTGCTTAAGACGGCCAGCACCAGTTAGAAAGGACAAGCATGCCCCTGCAGAGAATGCACCACGTCCACCACGACCAGAGGCACAGCCTCCCGACACAGGGGCTGCTTGCCCTCTTATCTGTGTCTGGGAGCGTCTGCCTGTCCTTTTTGTTCTTTCAGACATAGTGAGTGATATATAGATTAAATATATACAGAACTCTGATTCAACTCTGGTAAAAAGATTAAAGATTTACAGAACTCTGGTATAACTCAGTGAGACACCCTGATAGCTGGCAGCCAGTGACAAGACACAGATTACAATTCCCTCCTATAAATCAGTGAGACCCCCCTGATGGGTGGCAGTGAGAAGACACAAATTGCAATTTGAATAAACTGCTAGAAGTATGTGGGACCCCCTGATCGGTGGCAGTGAGAAGCCACAGATTACAAGTCTCAGAAACCTCCTATAAATCAGTGTGACCCCTTGATGGGTGGCAGTGAGAAGCCAAAGATTACAAGTCTCATAAACCTCCTATAAATCAGTGTGACCCCTTGATGGGTGGCAGTGAGAAGCCACAGATTACAAGTCTCAGAAACCTCCTATAAATCGGTGTGACCCCTTGATGGGTGGCAGTGAGAAGCCACAGATTACAAGTCTCAGAAACCTCCTATAAATAAGTGAGACCCCCTGATGGGTGGCAGCCAGTGAGAACACACGGATTATAACAATTCCCAAATATTTTGTAGAAATTAGTGTCCCCCAAAATACTTGCTGGCAGTGACAAGAGACAGATCACCTAAATTCCCAGATATTTAGTAAAAATTAGTGACCCCCCCAAAATACTGCGTGGCACTGGCTGTGTGACAAGACACAGATCACCTCAATTCCCAAATGTTTTGTGGAAATTTGTGAGACCCCCAAAATACATACTGGCAGTGACAAGACACAGATCACCTCAATTCCAAAATGTTTTGTAGAAATTTGTGAGACCCCCCAAAATACTTGCTGGCAGTGACAAGACACAGATCACCTCAATTCCCAAATGTTTTGTAGAAATTTGTGAGACCCCCAAAATACTTGCTGGAAGTGACAAGACACAGATCACCTCAATTCCCAAATGTTTTGTAGAAATTTGTGAGACCCCCAAAATACTTGCTGACAGTGACAAGACACAGATCACCTCAATTCCCAAATGTTTTGCGGAAATTTGGGAGACCCCCAAAGAACTTGCTGGCACCAGTGACAAGACACAGATCACCTCAATTCCCAAATGTTTTTAGAAATTTGTGAGACCCCAAAATACTTGCTGGCAGTGACAAGACACAGATCACCTCAATTCCCAAATGTTTGGTAGAAATTTGTGAGACCCCCAAAATACTTGCTGGCAGTGACAAGACACAGATCACCTCAATTCCCAAATGTTTTGTAGAAATTTGTGAGACCCCAAAATACTTGCTGGCAGTGACAAGACACAGATCACCTCAATTCCCAAATGTTTTGTTGAAATTTGTGAGACCCCCAAAATACTTGCTGGCAGTGACAAGACACAGATCACCTCAATTCCCAAATGTTTTGTGGAAATTTGTGAGACCCCCAAAATACTTTCTGGCAGCCAGTGACAAGACACAGATCACCTCAATTCCCAAATGTTTTGTAGAAATTTGTGAGACCCCCAAAATACTTGCTGGCAGTGACAAGACACAGATCACCTCAATTCCCAAATGTTTTGTAGAAATTTGTGAGACCCCCAAAATACTTGCTGGCAGTGACAAGACACAGATCACCTCAATTCCCAAATGTTTTGTTGAAATTCGTGAGACCCCCAAAGTACTTGCTGGCACCAGTGACAAGACACAGATCACCTCAATTCCCAAATGTTTTGTGGAAATTTGTGAGACCCCCAAAATACTTGCTGGCAGTGACAAGACACAGATCACCTCAATTCCCAAATGTTTTGTGGAAATTTGTGAGACCCCCAAAATACTTTCTGGCAGCCAGTGACAAGACACAGATCACCTCAATTCCCAAATGTTTTGTAGAAATTTGTGAGACCCCCAAAATACTTGCTGGCAGTGACAAGACACACATCACCTCAATTCCCAAATGTTTTGTGGAAATTTGTGAGACCCCCAAAATACTTTCTGGCAGCCAGTGACAAGACACAGATCACCTCAATTCCCAAATGTTTTGTAGAAATGAGACCCCCCCAGTAGCATGGTAGACCGGCAGTAAGAACACACAACAACAATCTCCTATGAAATCACCTCTCAAATGTTTGGTGAAGCCGTGCGTGGAAACTTTATATAGTGTGCTGCGGGACTTAGCTCTGTGAGCCCATGATTGGGCAAAATTTGCCCAATCAGGACTCTGAGCCGTGATTGGCATACTATTGAACCTGTCTTGCACCAGACCTGTGGTCAGGTGCAAGGCTGTAGCCAATTACGAGCTTCAGGCCAGTGGAAAAATGCATTGTGGTCCATTGTGATGCATTGTGTTCGAACATGCGCAGAACACCCGGAAATGTTCGGAGTTCGCGAGCAGACCGAACAGCCTAAGTTCGGTCCGAACTCCGAACCGTCCGAACTGAACAGCTCATCCCTAGTCAGCAGCTCACCTACCAAATGGGCTACACTCCTTGTTCCACGCCACCACGATGACCCAAGTGGGTGCCCATCGTGACATTACAAACGGTCCATTCCTGACCATAGGTGAGTTTACTGTATTTAATTCTGTGCTCCAAAAAGTGCTTGATTTGCTTATGGAGTTGAAGAGGTTAATGCTTTCTCTCAGTGTGCCTAATTATGTGGTTCCTCCCAGCAGTCTCTGGGAGACCTCCCATGTCTGATAGGGAAAGGCGCAGGTTATTTAACCTGTTATTTCTGTGGTGCAGCAAACCACAAAGAATATTTTTGTACACAAAAACCCAGACCCAGCATGTCCTGTCATCAGAAGGGTGAGACCCTGCCATCCACGTCTTGCAGCCAAAGTGCTGACTTTAATGATGGGTCCTCTCTTTCTATGCTTTGCAGGGGGGTTGCTAGTTCCACGTGTGTCAGTAAAGCCAAAGTTGTTCAACCTCGTAGCAAACTCCCTGCTTCCATGTTACACAGTGGATCACTGTTTCTCAGACCATGTAATGGGTCAAGTGTCCAGGGTGGCGCTGTTGCCACGAGTGACCAGGGAGGCGCTGTTGCCACAAGAGTCCAGGGTGGCGCTGTTGCCACAGGTACAGTGTAACTGTGAAACTTTATGTTCTGAAAACTGTAGTGTATTGTGCTCATTGTGCCCATGTCCCACAGTGGAGCCACTGAAGTGCAACCCCGAGTATTCACTACTCTGTCCATGTCTAGCAGTAAGTCTGCTCTATGTCCCACAGTGGAGCTTCTATTTCTGGCAGCATGCCAGGGAAATCTAGTTCTGGTAAAATGCTAGCTATGTCATGTCGCGGCGATATGCCGGTCCCTGCCTGTTACTGACGATATGCCAGTCCCTGTCTGTTACTGGCGATATGCCTGTCCCTGCTTGTTACTGGCGATATGCCAGTTTATTTCTCATTCTGACAAAGTGTCTATCGTGTCTCATTCTGCTGATGTGACAGGTGCTCTGTATTAAGATCAATACAAACGCCGCAATCTCAGAAGCAATGGGAGCCCACAGAATCTAGCGCCGAGTCACCGTGTGTGGGGGTGCCGACAGCACACCATCCTCATCCAGAACATCAAAATGAACGGGTCTCAGGCTGCTAGATAAAGGAATTTATTCATGGGAGTAATGACCCCAAGGAAAAATCGTCGTGACGTTTCGGCCTCAAGCGCCCTTAATCATACATCCAGAGTGAACAATACACCTCTCTTTTAAACCCGTATTAGCCAATCCAATACCCTCTCTCCTTAATCAACAGGTGTATAGCATTGTCTACTCCAAAACACGAATAATTATACCTAAAATGTGAATATGCAATGACAAGTTAAATATAACTCAAAAGAAAAATGTGAAAACAAACAATAAAACAAGAAAACATATAAACAAAAAAATGAAAAGAGCTCATACTCTACCGCACTCGGATGCAGTGCGATATAATGGGGGCCCTATCAGATGATCTGTGGGAACATAAAACAACATGAATATATGTATAGCCATATAAAGCGAAAATATGCTCTATGTGGGGACAGGGTACACTAATAACAATGATGTAAATCGAATTCCTTGTTGAGGCCCCTAGGCCATAGTGTGTCTAGCCTGTGTATCCAGCGCTTTTCTTTTAGTTTTAACAGTTTAATCCTATCTCCTCCTCGCCGTAAAACTGGGACATGGTCTATAATCTGAAACCTCAGTTGTGCAACATTATGTGTGTGTTCCAAAAAATGTTCAGGTACCGGCAAATCACTCTGGCCCGTCCTGATGGTAGACTTATGTTTTGAAAAACGTTCTTTCATTTTTGTCGTGGTTTCCCCCACATATAATAAGCCACAAGGGCACTTCAATACATAAACCACAAATGATGAATCGCATGTATAAAAGTCCCGAATCCAGATTTTATCACCCGTATCGGGATGTAACAAAAAATCTCCCTTAATCACTGCGTTACAAGAGGAACAACCAAGGCACGGAAACGTGTCTTTTTTGGGGGTACCCAAGAATTTTTGCTGTTTTACCTTCATGGGGCCAATATCAGCTTTAATCAAATGATCCCTTAAATTTCTGTTACGTTTATAAGCAAAAATAGGGGGGTTATGAAAATATGGAATCTCTCTATAAGCTCTATGTAAAATGCCCCAATGTCTCCTAATGACGTTATTAATACGTCCATTAGCTTGACTAAATTTGCTAATAAACAGAATCTGTGTTTTGTGGCGATGTTTAGGTGTTCTCCCCGAGATCATAGTCGTCCTATCCAAACTCTCCACCCTATGTAATTCACGTTGAAGGAGGGATGCAGGGTAGCCCGTTTTTTAAATTTATTAATCATAGAAACATAGAAACATAGAAAAATGTCGGCAGATAAGAACCTTTCGGCCCATCTAGTCTGCCCAATTACATGGATACTTTACCTGGATTTATCTTTTGTTTAGGATAGCCTTATGCCTATCCCATGCTTGCTTAAATTCAATTACTGTTTTGGCCTCTACCACTTCTACTGGAAGACTGTTCCATGTATCCACCACCCGCTCAGTAAAATAATGCTTCCTGATGTTACTTTTAAACCTTTGCCCCTCTAATCTAAGACTATGTCCTCTTGTTTTGCTATTTGCTATCATACCTTCTAATCTGTCCTTGCGGACCCTGGGGTCTGATACATTCCTAGCCACCCTCAACAATTGGCTACGTGGTAAGGATCTAAGTGTATTAGCTGGATGGAAACTCCAAAAATGTAATAAACTATTTCTATCAGTGGATTGGTAAATAGATCACTAGCCAAACGTTCTCCTTCTATTATAAGTGTTAAATCTAAAAAATCTATCCTCTCTCGACTCTATGTCATAGTGAACTTAATGTTCTCATTAACCCCATTAATATCCTCAAAGAAAGTTTCCAATTCCTCTAAATTACCAAGCCAAATTCCAAAGACGTCGTCAATATAGCGCCACCAAACGTGGTCAAATCGAGTGAAAAGCGGATGACTATATACAAAATTTCTTTCAAATGCATCCATAAAAAGGTTTGCATAAGCTGGCGCCATATTGGAACCCATTGTGGTCCCCCTGCATTGTCTATAGACCATGTCTCCAAAGAGGAAGAGATTGTTACATAAAACAAAATGCGCAAGCTTCATTTAAGAAAACTATTTGGGTCTCAGAAAAAGTATTCTCCTTAAGTGCCTCGTTAACTGCTCTTAAGCCTTCTTCATTGGGAATTGATGTATATAGACTAATCACATCCCATTGTCCCCAATTGTCTATAGACAATGCAGGAGGACTACAATGGGTTACAATATGGCGCCAGCTTATGCAAACCTTTTTATGGATGCATTTGAAAGAAATTTTGTATGAGAATGAGAATGAGAAATTCTAGGTCAAAATAGCTGATTTGGAAAGTGAGTTGAAAGGGAGAATTTTTCTGGTTTGGCTATTTTGACCTAGAATTTTTCATTCTCCAGTCATTCTCCAGTCATTCTCCTGCTTTTCACGCTCTCTGAATAACCCTGATAGACTTCTTACTGCTGTGCAGCTCTGTGATAGTGTAATGTGCGGTGTGTATGAGCGTACCACATCACTTCAACGACGTGCCAAGTACATCCTCTGCACACAAACATGAAACCAGAGGATGCGCTCAGCACGTCGTCAGCAGAAAATAGGTTACAGCGGAAAAGAGGGTAAAATTTGAGTGCCCCTTTAACCTCTTGCTGCCCTGCACAAATATTTAGTTTCATACCTGTACCTCACGATGCTGCCAAGACACTTGCTGTAATTCTTACTTTGTGCAGTGCAGGCAGCAGATACCGTGGCGATTCTAGGAGCAATACCAGCCCTTTGGATGCAGGGCTAGGAGGCCAAGCCGAGCTGCGACAAGGACACAGGCACAGAATTTTACGCACAGCAACCTGTTTAAAGACAAATACATGATTTACACACACAGCCATATATCCCCTACACACCAGATAGGTAGCAATAAAACTCACACTCATACACACTGCACATTACTTTGAGTTTTATTGCTGTGGAGCTCTGAGATACAGTAATGTGCTTTATGAGCGTATCACAGAGCTCCACAGTAATAAAACACACAGTAATCTGCAGTGTGTATGAGCTATCAGAGCTCCATAGCAATACACACTGCACATTACTGTGAACTTTATTGTTGTGCAGCTCTGTGATACGCTGATACACACTGCACATTACTGTGAGTTTTATTGCTGTGGAGCTCTGAGATATAGTAATGTGCGGTGTGTATGAGCAAATCACTGAGCTCCACAGTAATAAAACTCACAGTAATGTGCAGTGTGTATGAGCTATCAGAGCTCCATAGCAATACACACTGCACGTTACTGTGAGTTTTATCAGCGTATCAGAGTTCCACAGCCCCCATTAATTTAATTTCTCCCCAGCCCAATTCAGCCCCCAGTATGTTTACACACAAATGCACCACCCCTGCTCACACAAACACGCAGCACCCCTGCTCACACACATGCACCACCCCTGCTCACACACACATACCACCCTCTGCTCACACACATGCACAACCACCTGCTCACACACGCACCACCCCCTGCTCACACACGCACCACCCAGTGCTCACACACAGGCACCACCCCCGCTCACGTGCACCACCCCCCACTCACGTGCACCATCCCTGCTCACATGTACCATCCCTGCTCTCAAACAAAAACACACACACACACAGCCCCTGCTCTCAAACACACACACAGCCCCCTGGTCTTAAACACACACACACGCACACACAGCCCCCTGCTCTCAAACACACACACACAGCCCCCTGCTCTCAAACACACACACACACACACACACACACACATACTCTTGTTACATACTTACCATAGGCTGGAATCATTCCCTGTCTCCTGGCTGGGCTTTCTCCTCTCTCTGCCTCCCTGCACGTGCTGGACACTTCTAGCACAGCAGGATAGGCTCTGCATTGCGTGGTTGTGGAGGAGGAAGGGGCAGGGCCAACATGACCCCACGTGAGATGCTGGGCTCGCAGTCTCCTCTTCCTGATTATGAGACCGGCTGGCTGCGGTGTGTAGCAGCCGGCCGGTCTCATTATAAAGAGGAAAACCACAGCGGCTGAACACCGGCCCTTGGGGCATTTGCCACCCTGCACCCCAGCCCAGTCTGCCCTTGGCACCTACCTATGGAACCCAACCTCCATTAGGATGAAGACTAGGGTGGGCCACAGTATTGTTTGTGGGTGGGAAAACTCATACTGACTCTTGCATTCTTTACTTATTCCACTGCATTGTTTATTTAGACCATTACATTTATTGTTGCATAGAGTTTTGCTGTTCAATACAAAGCTCTATAAAAGACAGCTGTGTTGAATTTATTGCTCGTTTAAATATGTTCCCAACTGGATCCCACATCCATAGCCTGGATGTCCAGTTAGGTGAAGGCACTGCCGCAGTCATGTACCCCCAACTCCCAGGTAGCAGAGGCTCCGGATCGGCTTGCAGAGCGCCTGAAGGTAACTGAGGTAAAAGACCACAGGGGTATTGGTCTATGCAAAAACCCGTTACATGTACAGTATATATGTGTATTTTTGTCCTGGTTTTAAGTGCATAATAAATGCTAAGTTTTAGATAATGTTTCTTTCATCCTCTGATCCTATCGTCACTATTCCTTGTGACCCTTAGCTATAATTAATTTAACATGACTGTCTCTGAAATGTACAGTAAGATCGTGCAATCACCGATACGGTAATGGATTTTTTTAGCCCGTTAGCGATGTAATAGGGGGGCATGCGTTAAAGTCACTTAACCTAACGTTAACGCTCACATATCTGAGCACTAATGTTAGCGTTATGTTTGTAATATGGCTCAAGGTGCTCAATTTGTTACTATTCCTTGTGACCCTTAGCTACAATAAATTTCACATGACTGACTCTGAATATCCAATAAACTCCATTAGCCCTTTCGCTGCTGAGCCGTTTCCTGCCTGTGTGCTGAGGTCATTTTTACCGGTTTCGCTCATCATGTTTAAATGCGTTTTGAAGCCATATTTTATTATATGACCCAAACATAGAAACATAGAAAAATGTCGTCAGATAAGAACCTTTCGGCCCATCTAGTCTGCCCAATTACATGGATACTTTACCTGGATTTATCTTTTGTTTAGGATAGCCTTATGCCTATCCCATGCCTGCTTAAATTCAATTACTGTTTTGGTCTCTACCACTTCAATTGGAAGACTGTACCATGTATCCACCACCCTCTCAGTAAAATAATGCTTCCTGATGTTACTTTTAAACCTTTACCCCTCTAATCTAAGACTATGTAATATTATATATCGTTCTTTCCGGCAGACTCGGCAGATTCATAATATATCATTATTAAATGTATACGTCATGTCCTAACATAAACATTTTAATTTTCAATAATTTACAAGGTGTAAAGTGTTTTTTTTCTCACATTTTAACATGCGAGTGTTTGCGGCTATATTTTCTATGGGGTGCGCTTGTTAAAAAAAAATTGAAACGGGGACTCGTTACATTTTTTTGGGGGGGAAAATCACGCGATTTTTAACAAACGCACCCCATACAAAAATCATTAATGCAGCATCATTGTTCACATTATAATTGAAATGGGAACAATATTGCTGCAGTAACAAAAACAAAACAAAAAAAAAAGTATTTCTTTTTAATATTTATTTATTTTCATTTTGTATTTTTTTTACTTAACTTTCAACATGGTCATGTTTGGTATCGTTGGAAAGGCCATGCTCTAGCTGATCCCAACGTTACCAAACATTAACCCCTATCTGCCACGGAACGGGAGATAGGGGGTTCATTGCAACTCCCTATCTCCATCATTGGTGGCAGCTAGGGGTTAACTCCAGAACTGACGTCATCATGCTATGCACGATGATGCCAGTCATCAGGGGAGATCCAGGAGAGCATCGCTTTTTGGCGCCAAATAGTGATCCGGTCCCCAAGGGGTTAAAGCAAGCCACTGTTTGGAAGGGCATAATGTCAGCCCGCACCGGGGGGCGCAGCAAACGGCCGGAATCCGGCCGATCGCTGGCTGCAAAGGGAGGACGCGCTCAGCGCATCCTCCACAGTCAACACTACCTGCGGCTAGACGAGCTAAGTGTTTTGCCCAAACTTAAGCAAAGGAGGCCCTAGACAAGTTGACCCTCAGCCCAAGGTCATTGCAGCCCACTAGACCTTAGCAGATTTACCCAATGGTCATTCGAAGCACAACATCATTCAATTCATCTTATTATTATTATTATTCTTTATTTATAAAGCGCCAGCATATTCCGCAGCGCTGTACAATAAGCACAGTATAGACAGGGTTACAATACATTGAACAACATTTGACAAACAGTACAGGAGGAGATGAGGGCCCTATTCCCGTAGGAACTCACAATCTGGGAGGGTTGGGGTTGGAAACAGGAGGAGAGGACTGTAAGGTTAGACTGTAATCTTAGTTCAACATGCTAATTCAGGATACAAAGACACATGGCAAAGGACATGAGGTACAGAGATTCCTGTCAGGTACGGTAGGACAAGGGACATATGGCAGAGGAGGATGGGTAATTCTTTGGGAAACTGATCATACTTGAAAACGAGAGAAATCTCAATGTATCCTTCCTGGTAAAATCCTTTAAATAAAATAAATAAATAAAATAAAAAATGTAGATTTAACTTATTTGCATTTGTTTATTTTTCCTTTTAATGGATGAGATTTTATGAATTACATCTGCACATTTCCTCTTCACCACATACAGCAAAGCACAATTAAATTGTCGTAGCTGAGTTGTCCGTTCTGTTCCGATTTGATACAATGAAATAACTATCATGGAAAAGCAAGTCCAGTATGAGATGGGTTTTCACGTTCTCTTTATTTCATGTTCTGGCCTTTTTTCATGACATATTCCCTTGAGTTCATACTGGGTCTAAACAATATAATAAAACATTTTGGGACAAACATACAGAACACTATGGCCCAGCTGGAAGCTAGGATTGCAAAGACCTCCATGGCCACCGTGTACTTGCCCTGAGAACTAAGTGAGGCCGGGATATACGACACCCAAACACTGAGGAAGGCCAGCATGCTGAAGGTGATGTACTTTGCTTCATTGAAACTGTCTGGAAGTCTCCTGGCCAGGAAGGCAACAACAAAACTGATGGTGGCCAGAAGTCCAAGGTAACCCAACATGCACCAGAAAGCAGTGGGTGAACCTTCATTACACTGAAGAATGATCAGTCTAGGTTGGGTCTCAGTGTTCTGTTCCAGAAAAGGAGGATCAAGGGACAACCATGTGATACACAAAATAAACTGCAGAAGCAAGCAGATACTAATAATCGTGTAGGACACCCAAGGACTAGTCCACTTCTTCTGATTACTACCTGGTTTGGTGGCCATGAATGCGAAAACCACCATGATGGTTTTGGCTAAGATGCAGGAAACACAGAGGGAAAATACTATGCCAAATGCCGCTTGACGTAACAGACAATTCTCAGGTTTGGGGAAACCAATAAACATCAGAGAGCAGAGGAAACAAAAAGATAAGGACAGCAGGAGCAAACAGCTCAGAAAATAGTTGTTGGCTTTCACGATCGGGGTGGCTTTAAACTGAATGAACAGCTTCAGGATGATGACTGGAACCAAAGAAGAGATGGTGCTTGTGCACGCCAACGTAGTGCCCAATGGTTCTTCATAGGAGAGGTATTCTATGGGTTTTGGCAGACAGCTGGATTTCTCTGGATTTGGCCACATGTCCCATGGACACTTAATGCAAGTGAAAGAATCTGAAAAATAAATGATGTGGCAAAAACTCATCAATTACACTTGTCACGATTTCACTGTAAATTTATGAATGTGATTAGCAAACACAGCACAATATTGGATGTCAGAAGAACTGAAACCGATGTTTGCTATGTTATTAACCTGCCTGTTTGATTGGAGATCTCCCCTTGTGGACATGGGACACAATTGTAGCAGCAGGCAGGTTCTCCTCTTCTACCTGCCTTCCAAAAACCAGGGGGGCAGCTCTGACTGCAGACTGAGATAGGGATCTAAAGGGGAGAAGAAGATTACTTTCACACTTCCACAATTGACAAATACTATAATGTTACTGTCACTCGTATATATTACCATTATTTAAAACCTATAAGACAAAGTGGCCAACCTATATTGAAAGACAATGGCCCTAGTCTAATGGGTTGTTAGCATTAAGTATAAGAGCCCCACTTGTTACTGTTAGCATTAGCGCTCATATTCTATATTCATATTCTAAACCATTTCACTGTATATTTATGGTTCTTTGTATACTCTGTACAGGAAGCTCAAATATATTGGAAGTTAGAGAAAAACTAGTGTGACGTGTATCACTTTGGACTTGGTTTACACGGGCCTAGAAATGTATTTGAAATTTCTGCTGAGGAATGGTCTAGAGCCTTCAAACTCACTTACTTTGCTTCTCGGAGTAAGGCGATACATGAATCGAATTGTAAATTGTTTATGAGATGGTATATCACGCCATCTGTTCTCCATGCTATGGATCCGACATTGCCTGATCTGTGCCAGAGGTTTAAGGCGGCCAGAGGTGACTATATCCACATATGGTGGACTTGCCCTAAAATTACTCGCTTCTTTTCAAATATTGCGCAACGAATTTCTCTGTTGGGGGGAATAGAGGTAGAATTTACTCCCTCTGTATACCTGCTCAATGTTTTACCCTTTTCGATGTCTACTTTTTGAAATTCACTCCTAGCGATTTTGCTGTCTGCGGCGAGAGCGCTGATAGCTGTGTTCTGGAGGAGGTCCTGTCCACCCTCTCTGAGGGACTGGGTCTTGAGGGTGGAGGGGATCAGAACTTTGGAAGAAGCGCATTATAATTAGGGATGAGCTGAACACCCCCGTGTTTGGTTCGCATTCGAACTCGAACAATTTCCAAAGTCCGAGTTCGAACTCGAACTCGAACCGAACTCAATGCAAGTCAATGGGACTCAAAAGTTCGATTATTAGAGTGCCCTCCAAGAGGGCATATATGCAAGATATTTGCCATAAAAGGTGTATGGGGGTCCTGGTAGTGCCCTGGGGGACAGAAAACAACGACAAAAAGGTAAAAAAAGAGACATTTTAAAGGAACAGTGAGTTTTCCATAAAATAAGGGTTAAAAATAAATACAAAAAATTCCTTCAAATATAGTGCCTAGGAGGTCCCCATAACCTGCCCGTGAAGTGGGAGATTTGTAGGATGTATAGAAACATTGCCATCAGAGACCCACACAAGACACCTAGCCACCCTTAAGGGGTTAAAATGCACAGGGCTACTATCCTGTTAGATGAGGGAATGTATTAGGCCCCGTTCACACTGTGCGATTTATCGCGCAGATTTTGCCACGATGTCGCAGCAAAATCCGCGCGACGTCGCACTGTGTAGCTTCTCCAATGCATTTCAATGGAGCTGTTCACATCTTGCCGCGCGACGTCACATGTCGCGCGTCTCGGTAGCAGGTCGCTGGTACATAACCCTTTTTTTGAGATTTGCTATCTGCGATTTTGCGATTTGCATTGGTGGTGCTTTGCAAAAATCGCACAAAACCGCGACTATGTCGCGACTATGAAAATTGCGCGGAAAATCACACGACTTTCAAATCGCACAGTGTATATGACAATGGATAGTCAGAGACTCTAGGGACTCAGCTTGTACACTTTATGATAGACATTTCTAACACAATAATAATTGTATGCTCACATAGGACCTTCGGGAGAGGTACATGACATAGAAATACTGGAATATTACATTTAAATCTAAGGAGTGTGATAAAGATTTTATTAAGCCCTTGATGACAAATGACATAACATCTACATCATTAATGATTGGCTTTACAGAGCCCTGGTCCTTAATGGGTTAAACAGCATATCAGAGAGGATCATATAGTAAAAATGAACACTTCTTAGAATTCAAAACAAACAGCGTTTGTTCATACATGTGCAGGCCACACCCAGTCTGCAAGCAATGTACCAAATTCTAATTGCTAATTAGAAGCACATGTTATTTCCAAAAAACACTAATTAAACACCTGTTGTTTACGCCGTTTGAGAGCTCAGGTCATTTAGAGGTGAGAATCTTTGCACCTATACTAGACGATTTTTTAATTCAATATCTAATAAACCGTTGCTTATAATATTCTGCAGTAAAGAGTCTCTTTATTTCTAGACTTTTTAGCATTTTTTAAGCATTTTCTCTACTTTTTCAAAAAAAAAAAATTTCGAACTCGAACGAACACGCCAAAAAGTTCGAAGTTCGCAAACTTTCGAACTGCCAATGTTCGAGTCGAACTCCGAACTGATTGAACCGAACAGCTGATCCCTAATTATAGTAGCCTGGGTAAATATGATTTGTTCTATTCGACCTGGCGTCCATGGTCCTCTCACCTCCACTCACTTAACATGGAAGACTCGCCTCTCAGAGAAGAGATTGCGGTATCACAGGAGGGACGGACCACTGTCTCTGTTACACAGGAAGTTGTATTTCATGATAGGTTCTATTTCAGCTATACGAAGCGACAATCTGGTTTTACATACTCTACTATTTTTTTTTTGCTGATCACTTTTTATTAGCTATAGTTGTTTTATTATTAATTATTGTTGTTTTATAAAACACTGGCATTGTCTATGAGCATTGAGACGCTCTGCTTACTGATTGTTACAATCTGATTTATTCATTACTGTCTTTACCATGCTCTGTACTAGACATGTGCATTCGTTTTAGTACTAAAACGATTTAGTCCGAATTTTGGGATAATTTAGTTTTCGTATGACTCAAGAGATACGAAACTGCTCAGTACAAAAAACGAAAGAAACTAAAATAAAATGCACTACATTTTAGTTTCATTCCTTTTTGTGATATTACATTGATGAGTGAAGGAGACCAGCAATGAAGAGCGCAACATCACAAAGCTACAGAAAAGGTTTGTATGCGTAATCCTTCCCGACCCCTACCCGAAAATCTGACAGTGATAGAGCTCCAGAATACTCACTCGCAGCACAGACAGCCAGCACAGGAGAGGAAATCTTTACTTAAACCTTGCATGTCTATGAGGCAGACAAGATGATAAAAGCAGCTGGAGAAGGAAACCATTCAAATAAATCACACTGAAAGCTAATGACAGAGGAGGGCTGGATAGTAAAAATCCCTTTATAACAAGCAGCGCTGGGAGAAAAGAGGGACTTTATAAAACGTGTGTTATCTCCCCTCCCGCTCTGCTTAATAGGGGCTTAGGTCTGATACATTTTATATTATCCAGGAGCACTATCCCCCTTTCCTCAGGTATAATACACGTTTTATATAAAGTCCCTCTCCTCTCCCAGTGCTGCTTGTTATAGAGTTTTTTTTACCTCTGATACATTTAGTATCCAGCTCTCACAGTTACTCTGTCATTATAAGCCTTCAGTGTGATTTATTTTAATGTTTTCCCTGGATTTAAAGTGCTTTATTTTATTAAAAAAATAACTTTGCACCAGTCATCTCTTCTCTGAGCTTTCAGACTGATTTACGTTAATATTTCCCTCTCCCCTGCTTTTCTATTCCTGTGTCTCCCCCTCAGAGATACAAAGTATAAGTAAAAGTTATCACTCCTGTGCTGGAGAAGCATTGCATTCCAAAGTTCTGCACCCTCCACATGCCAATGCAGTAGGATGTTCTATACAGAGAGGGGCATTAGAGTTTTAGTAAAACAAGGAAATAATATTGTTCTAACCTCTTATATATAAAAATATTATTTACTAGTTTTACGGAAACTCTGAGGGCTGTGATGAGCAGCAGTCAGTTACTGTAACAGCTTTGCCTGACACATTGTGCTGAGAGTGAGAGATACTGTAAAAAGCAGCGATCTCAGCCCTCTGAGGAGCCACTACAATAGTAGTTGTATCCACTGGTTTTCGGATGAATGAAATTAGTTTTCATACTAAAGAACTGAAAACGAATTTCTTTAGCAACTAAATAAATTGCATTTTAGGACTAATACATTAGTTCAAAACGAAATTTTGTGCTGTGCACATGTCTACTCTGTACTTTGTTAAATGCCAATAAAAATATTTTACATTAAAAACAGAAATGTATTTGGGAGGTGCAGGCCTTATGTTCTTTATTAATTCCCTGCCCTCTCCTTTGCTGAATTCGCCCTGTGCCCGATGGGTGTTATGTAGGATTAATTTGTATTGTCTGTCTGTCTATCATTATGCTCTATGTGTATATGTTGCGATCTATGGATAGGATGGCTGGCTGGGTTATCTTACCCTTTTCCAGCATCCCCTCTCAGGAATGTGTGATTATCTGTATATGTTTGAGTGGTCATTGTTGATCTGCCTTGTCAGGCAAACACTACCCCATTATCTGATTACTGTTACTATGGTTTATATATTTACTTTGGGGTCACTGTAGCGAAACTCGACTCCCCCTATCTAGAATGTGTTTACGACTCAGATTTTGGTATTAGACTATTTTCTGGTTATGTAACTTCTCTGTTATTTTAGGGATTCAGACAGTCTGAAGCTCAGACTGTGATACCATGACACCCTATTGTTTCATGTCTAATCATGTCTGGTTCACTTGAGGCTGGGGGGGTTACCACTAGGGATGAGCTGTTCGGTTCGATCTGTTCGGAGTTCGCATCAAACATCGGCCGTTTGACAGTTCGCGAACTTCAAACTTTTTGGGACGTTCGCCAAAAGTTTGAATTTTTTTTTAAAAAAAGTATAAAAAATGCTTAAAAAATACAAAAAGATCTAGAAATAAAGAGACTCTTTACTACAGAATGTTATAAGCAACGGTTTTATTAGATATTGAATTAAAATGGGAATATTTTTAACATTGAAGCCTATGGGATAAAACATTCTTGTTACTAAAACATCGGACAGACACGGCCCTCTAATCAGGCACTGTAGAGGTCAGCCTGCAGAGGCCTCCCAAGGATCCCCTTGAGGAGCTTGCGGCCGCCGGATGACAGAGCTGCGACTGTGCGGGCTAGCCGCCCGGGTGCATGTGGCAGAGACAGGCAGCGCAGGGAGGGAGCCACTCCACCTGCGGCCACGGCAGACCCCCCCAATCCCCACAACCAGGATCCAGGGAGCCCCCACTGATCACCAGGCTAAGGTAAGGCGATACCTTTCTAAAAAAATTAAAATCCGAGGTAATTTTTGAATGTCCCCGGGAACATAAAATAAAACTTTTTTTTTTCTTTCTCTACCTGGCTGAATGTATTTAATTGTATATATTAGATACATTCAGCCAGGTAGAGGGGGGTGGCATGTGGGCTGTGCGGGGTCTCAGGCAGTGGTTTGTTTTTTTTGTGTGTATATTTTTAGCAAATTTATAGGGGAAGGTAAGGGCAGGTATGATATATATACTATCTATATAGATATATATATCTATATAGATAAGATATATATATATATATATATATATATATTCTTATAAATATATATATATCCAGACTTGTATTACACACACATTTTGGCAAATAATTGCCCCCCCATTTGGCTGATCCCTCCAGAAGAAATGTTGAACCCGATAGAGCAGAGAATAATAGATATATTCTCTGCTGTGTCGGGTTCAACATTTCTTCTGGAGGGATCAGCCAAATAGGAGGGGGGCGCATTTAGTTGAGATTGTCCACATGCCACCCCCATGTGCGTATGTGTATATATGGTCTGAAGTCTGTGGGTGGGTGTATATATATATCTGCATGTTGATATATACGTATATATAGGTCTGCATGTTGATATATACGTATATGTCTGTGTGTGGTATCAATGCATCCCTACTCTATACACGGCGCTCCGTGTCCCTATAATATATATGATCAGGGGTTACCTTTTTTTATATTTTTTATACTATTCCTATTAATTTAACAGTAAAATTTGATGTATTTTATTCAGTAGAAACCTTTTTTTGCCTTTATAACATGTGCTTTGTGAAAATACAACGGTTTTGTGTACATTTTAATTTAGTTAGTGGATTCCTGTCCAGTGTGGTGGGAAGCAAACGTAATGTAGTGTAGACACGCTGCGAGGCGGAGCGGAGTGAAGTCAAGCCAGCAAAATGTTTGCTTCTCTTTTGCTTCGCTACGCTGTTCATCACTACACGCACGGTGTGTCTCAGCCTTTATTCACGCATCGCTAGCTTACCGAATCAGTTTGTATACTTGTTACGGACCCTGCTTGTTCTGAGGACCCGATCTGTTGCCGACTTTGCCTGCAATTTGACTATTCTCTCTGTGTATTCCCTGCCTGTTCTGTTTGCTTCCTGTTGTTACTGGTGTGTGCCGATTCTCACCATATACAGTAGCGCAGTACAAGTGCCTAAACATTGCTGACCCGGTTTTATTATAGCTGCTGATGTAACTGAAAAGATCGGGGATCTCTTCTGCATTACCAAAACCTCCACCTCTGCACTCTTCCACAATACCTCAGAGGGGTTACGGTGTGAAGGCACTTGCTGCCACCAAAGGCAAAATATTTGGGTGCACTGACGCCTGTACCAGATTCATATCATTTTAATATTTGACCGCAGGGTCCAACCCTGCACTCTTCCACAATACCACAAAGGGGTTACGGTGTGACGGCACTAAAGGCCCACTTTTAAAGCTCCTATTGTTACTTTTCATCCAAAGGCTGCATAAGTTTCACCATAACTTAGCTAAAAAATCACTAAACTTGTTCTGCTTGGCCTAAAACGTCTCTTTTCATACAGGCTGCTGCCCCAAGCAGTTGTTTATGAATAGATTAAAGGAAAACCATTTACCGTCATTTGAAACCTCATATTTATGTTTTTAAATGTTTCTATACATTCTACAAATCCACCACTTCACGGGCAGGTTATGGGGACCTCCTAGGCACGATATTTGAAAGAATTTTTCGTTTTTATTCTTAACCTTCATTTCATGGAAAACTCACGGTTCCTTTAAAAACGTCTGTTTTTAAACTTTTTGTCCTTGTTTCCTGTAGCCCAGGGCACTACCTGGACCCCCATACACCTTTTATGGCAAATATCTTGCATGTATGCCCTCTTGGAGGGCATTCTAAAAATCAAACTTTCGAGTCCCATTGACTTGCATTGAGTTCGGTTCGAGTTCGAACTTTTGAAATTTTTCGAGTTCGAATGCGAACCGAACACGGGGGTGTTTGGCTCATCACTAGTCATCACGGTGTAATTTTCCATGGGTCTTTTGGTCCACCTGGGACTGTATAGAGTTGACCCAATAAATGTGTTCCGTTGTTGCTTTTCTAAGAAAGCTCCCAGATCTACAGCGTAGTCTTATTTTGGGGGATGCTAGCAAGGCTCTTTACATGTACCCGTCCTTAAGCTTTGTCTAAGGACTGGAGGAGGGCAGAAAAACCTGCTGGTGAAAGAACGGGGACTGGCAAGGAAGAGATCTGTTACAACTAGCAATTTCCAGCCAGCCAGAGCACCTCACTAGTAAGTGTCCTTGGACAAGACGCCTAATGGGACATAACTTGTCGACCACACCGGGCATTATTATAATCCTAAAGCTAACATGGGGACGTTTACTGGGAAAAACTGTCCCCATGCCAACGTCATATTCCAGGGAAGGCACTCCCTCAGCACCTGGCTCCAAAAAGCAGCACTAGCCACAGTGATACATGGGGTAGCAATTCTGTGCTGCAACAGCCAACAGCACGTGGCCCACACCGGCTGTGGGGAGGGGCCGATGCGGCCCATAGACGTCAATGGGGTGTACAAGTATGCCTGCATCTAAGCCTTACCACTGCAGGGACGGCATGGTAAACGCTGCAGTGGGAAAGGGTTAAAGAGTCCACTTGGTTTTATGTCTAGTGATATTGTGAAACATGGCATGCACATTGCAATGTAAATTTGGTTTGAACGTAGAATGCTGCTTTTCTGGCTGTACCTGTATTTCTCCAGAATTCCACTGGATGGAACTTGTGTTGATGGTGAAGATGTTACCAGGAGGTGCTGCCAAGTCGTAGCTGCCCACCTTTACATGCCTCATATCACCACTAGGACTCAACTGGCGATTCACAATGTCATACACAGCTGGTGGGTCTCCATTTTTATCAAAGTAGACTTCCTTCCCATTGTTTAGTCTGAATCTCACTTTTTTAATATAGTACAGCAGCTGTAAAACAGGAAATACAAAGCGTGAATAAATCCTATGACCAACCTCACCCCTGCATTCTGAGAACTGACAATCACACATGATGGAATTGTCAGGGTTATTCAGAGAGCGGTGAAAAGCAAGAGAATGACTGAAGAATGGAAAATTTTAGGTCAAAATAGCAAAACCAGAAAAATTCTCCCATTCATCTCACATTCCACATCAGCTATTTTGACCTAGAATTTTCCATTCACCAGTCACTCTCCTGCTTTTCACCGCTCTCTAAATAACCCTGATAACTCCATCATGTGTGATTGTCAGGTCTCAGCATGCAGGGTTGAGGTTGCGTGCCCAGAATGCAGTGATACAGCGGAGAAACTTGGTATGGTGAAACCAGATGGGGTTTATTCAAATAAACAATATAAAAACAGGAGAGGGGCGAAGCAGGAAAGCCTCTGGTTGGGAGAGTGCAGAAGGATAGTCTTAAGGGCAGGCACAACAAAGGGGAGTCTCAAGGTACATTACAGTGATATGGCTATTCAGGATGCCATGCATAGGTGTGTGCAAGGGGTGTGCCTGGTGTGCCAAGGCACACCCTAATGTTGGGTGAAGAGCTCCTCTTTCACCTACTACATTAACATTTTAGATGTCCCTTATTTGGTTCCTGGTGAAAGCCATAGAAACGGACTGTATTTCGGATTACAGGCTTGTTATTGCTAATGAAAAATGTGCATTTTGAGCAAAGTCTTCTAAACATAAGTTTTAAATTAATAACTGATCCATTGGTGCACACCCTAATGTAACGGTCTGGGCACTCCAGTGATGCCATGTGAATCTGTTTGTTGGAATTTTTATTTAACTGTAACAGTAGAGCCCTAAAGTGACAAACAATATCAATATAAATCTGTTATATTTACTTATACTTATCTGTGTGTTTTATATGTCCACAATCCTCAAAGAGTTAACCAAGTAAGAGGGTCATAATTAGGGATGAGCTGTTCGGTTCGATCTGTTCAGAGTTCGCATCGAACATCGGCCGTTCGCCTGTCGCCGAACTCTGAACATTTCCACGTGTTCGGTTCGAGTTCGCCCACAATGCACCACAATGGACCACAATGCACAGGTCAGGTGCAAGACAGGTGCAAGACTATGCCAATCACGGCTCAGAGTCCTGATTGGGCAAATTTTGCCCAATCATGGGCTCACAGAGCTAAGTCCCACAGCACACAATATAAGGCTTCACTCTGCCCCAGCGCGTGTTTTTCGAGAGAAGATTGTTCTGTTAGTGTGTCTTCTCAGTGCCAGCAGCTATTGGGGGTCTCACTTCTACAAGATATCTGGGAATTGTTGTAATCTGTATGTTCTCACTGCCAGCAGCTATTGGGGGGTCTCACTTCTACAAGATATCTGGGAATTGTTGTGATCTGTGTGTTCTCACTGCCAGCAGCCATCGGGGGGGTCTCACTTCTAGCAGATATCTGGGAATTGTAATTTGTGTCTTGTCACTGCCACCCATCAGGGGGTCTCACTGATTTATAGGAGGTTCCTGGAATTGTAATTTGTGTCTTGTCACTGCCACCCATCAGGGGGTCTCACTGACTTCTAGGAGCTTTCTGGGAATTTTAATCTGTGTCTTGTCACTGCCAGCAATCAGGGGGTCCCACAAATTTCTAGCAGATTTCTGTGAATTTTAATCTGTGTCTTGTCACTGCCACCCATCAGGGGGTCTCACTGATTTATAGGAGGTTCCTGGAATTGTAATCTGTGTCTTGTCACTGTTACCCATCAGGGGCTCTCACTGATTTATAGGAGGTTCCTGGAATTGTAATTTGTGTCTTGTCACTGTTACCCATCAGGGGGTCTCACTGATTTATAGGAGGTTCCTGGAATTGTAATTTGTGTCTTGCCACTGCCACCCATCAGGGGGTCTCACTGATCTATACGAGGTTCCTGGAATTGTAGTTTGTGTCTTGTCACTGCCACCCATCAGGGGGTCTCACTGATTTATAGGAGGTTCCTGTTAATTGTAATTTGTGTCTTGTCACTGCCACCCATCAGGGGGTCTCACTGATTTTAGGTGGTTTCTGGGAATTTTAATCTGTGTCTTGTCACTGGCTGCCAGCTATCAGGGTGTCTCACGGAGTTATACCAGAGTTCTGGAAATCTTTAATCTAGATAAGACAGTTGAATCAGAGTTCTGCATATCTCCAATTTTTATAACCGAGTTGAATCAGAGTTCTGTATATCTTTAATCTATATATCACTCACCATGTCAGAAAGACCAAAAAGGACAGGCAGACGCTCCCAGACACAGATAAGAGGGCAAGCAGCCTCTGTGTCGGGAGGCTGTGCCTCTGGTCGTCATGGACGTGGTGCATCCTCTGCAGGGGCACACTTGTCCTTTCTAACTGGTGCTGGCCATCTTAAGCAGCAGCAACATACAGAGGATTTTGGTGGATTGGCTAACAAGACCATCCTCATCCTCCGAGTCCTCTGCCAGCCAGGCTTGTAGTGGTTTACAGTCCACCTCAGCTGCAAAACATCTAATTCAGCCTCCATGTCCAAAGCTACTCCTGCCATAGCCTCACTATCACAGACGGAGGAGTCAGCTGAATTGTTTGACTACAATGACAGTGACATGCTGCTTGAGGATGCGCAGCAACTACAGTGCTCTGATTCAAACTCTGAGGTTGAGGAAGGGAGTATAATCAACGAGAGGAAGGGGGTGCCAGTAATGACACACAAATAACTGGCACTCATGTTGCCACAGCAGCTGCAGCACACTGCCAAGTTTGCTCCAGTGACGAGGAGATAGGGGGTGATGATGATGATGAGGTCACTGACTCCACCTGGGTGCCTGATCGAACAGAGGAGTCAAAGGAGGAGGAGGAGGCACAACAAAAACGAGGCCGAACGTCCTCTATGACCAACCATAGCCAGTCTAAGGTATCAGATGTCACCGCTGCTCAGGTGCAGAGCGCTGTTGACTCAAAGCACATGTACAGGAAGTCTGCTGTCTGGGAGTTATTTAAGAAATGTGCAGCAGACCGCACCATTGCTATTTGTAATCTATGTCAGATGAGGATCAAGCGTGGGAAAGATATCCCACGCTTGGGTACCACGTGCTTGAGGCGACATATAACCACCTGCCACGCATCCTGTTGGCACAACACTTTGCATAGGTCCTCCTCATCTGTCTCTACCCCCACTATATGTCCTGCCATGTCATTGCCTACAACCTCCACTGACAGGGATGATGCTACAGTAATGGGTGTACCAGGTCCTTCCTCACAATGTGACAGCATCCCATCAGCTGAAGATTTCCGCAGTCAGATTATGTTGCCCCTGCTGCTGCAGCGTAAGAAAAAATATAGTCCCAACCATCCCCAAGCACAGCGTCTAAATGCCAGTTTAGCAAAATTACTCGCATTACAGCTGCTGCCTTTCTGTTATGATCTTAACATGTAGAGCTTGGAAAAAAGACGAGACAGAGGAGATATGGTAGAAACATTTAAATACGTAAAGGGAATCCACAAGGTAGAGGAAGGGAGTATATTTAAAAGGAAACAAAGTAGCAAAACAAGAGGACATAGTCTTAGATTAGAGATTTAAAAGTAACATCAGGAAGCATTATTTTTAATTAATTTAAGCAGGCATGGGATAGGCATAAGGCTATCCTAAACAAAAAATAAATCCAGGTAAAGTTTCCATGTAATTGGGCAGACTAGATGGGCCGAAAGGTTCTTATCTGCCGACATTTTCTATGTTTCTATGTTTCCAGCTGGTGGACTCTGCTTCCTTCCGTGAATTTGCTGAATGCGCTGTACCACAATGGCAGGTTCCAAAACGTCATTTCTTTTCACGGAAGGCCATTCCAGCACTATACCAGCACCTGGAACACAATGTTATGGAGTCATTGGGAAAGGCAGTAAGCAACAAGGTGCACATAACTTTAGAGACGTGGTCCAGCAAGCATGGACTGGGCCGTTACATTTCCTTCACGGCACACTGGGTAACTCTGCTTGCAGCTGGGAGGGATCCATGACGGAGCTCTATGCTGGAGCTTGTTCATCCACCACACCATACTGCTTGTATGAGGTCTGTCTGCTCTACCACCTCTTCCTCCTCCTCCTCCTTCTCTGTCTCTGGTGAAGTGGCAGTTAAACCTATGCGTGGCAGGGGCTACGCAATGGCTCAAGCCAAAAGATACCATACTGTGCTTGAGCTGGTTGGTTTAGGGGACAGTAGCCACACTGTGCCAGAAATTCTGTCAGCTCTGCAGGGGCAGGTGCAGAGATGGTTAACACCATGTCAGCTTCAGCTGGGAATGGTCGTCTGTGGTAATGGCAGCAACCTTCTCTCCACCCTACGTCAGGGTAAGTTGACATATGTACTATGCCTAGCACACGTCCTAAATCTGGTGGTACAGCGTTTCCTAACCAGGTACCCAGGGCTGGCAGAGCTTCTCAGCCAGGCCAGAAAAGTCTGCAGCCACTTCAGATGGTCATTCCCAGCAAGTGTTCGCCTGGCAGAAATTCAAAGAGAATTCCACCTTCCCACAAACGTCTGATCTGTGACATGCCCACCAGGTGGAACTCAACATTAGCAATGCTGCAGCATCCGCACAAGCAGCAGAGGGCCATAAATAAGTACCTGTGTGAGTATGGCACAAGGACAGGTTCAGGTCAACTTGTTTCCCCCCCCGCAGTGGCTGATGATCAAGGATGCATGCACTGTACTGTCACCATTTGAGGAGGCAACGAGAATGGTTAGCAGGGACAGTGCATGCACCAGTGACACAATTCCTTTGGTGTTCCTGCTAGAGCACACTCTGCGGGGAATTATAGATGTGGCACTAGAGGCAGAGCAGCAGGAGGAAGAGGAGGCCTTCCCTAGCTCTCAAGGCCCCAGTCTTTATGCAGACAGCATTCCTGCGGGTCCTCAGATCAGACAGGAGGAGGAAAAGGAGTAATACCTACGCTGCATGGGCTCCCTTATCCTGCAATGCCTGCTAAAGGACCCCAGGATTTGTGCTATCAAGAAGAGGGATCATTACTGGTTGGCAAGCCTTCTCGATCCACGATACACGGGTAAAGTTGCAGAGCTCATCCTGCCCGCATAGAGGGAGGACCGGATGAAACAACTTGAGTACGCTCAAAAGTGACACTTGTGTAACACCTTTCCAGGCACTGGTAGGTTACCAAGTGATGACACAAGTGCTTCTGAGGCTGCGGATGATCAGAGGAAGAGCGGTGAAGGCCAGGGCCGCTTGACTGATGCCTTTTTGAAAAAAATTTAGTCCACGACGCCCAGAGACGTTAAATGTAGGCACCCATTGCCAGCATCTTCACCATATGGTGCAGGACTACCTAGGGGCAAGGGCAGACCTGGATACCTTTACAGCAGATTATCCACTGGCTTACTGGGTGTTGAGATTGGATCACTGGCCAGAACTTAGCCAATATGCTATGCAGCTACTAGGTTGCCCTTCATCCAGCGTGCTTTCTGAGAGGACGTTCAGTGCCACTGGAGGTTTTGTCACAGACAAAAGAGTGCGTCTGTCCACTGACTCTGTAGACCATCTAATATTTATAAAAATGAATCAGTCCTGGATCAGCAGCTTTTAATCCCCTGATGCTAACGTAACTGAATAGATCAGGGATCTCTTCTGCATTCCCAAAACCTCCACCACTGCACTCTTCCACAATACCACAAAAGGGGTTACTGTGTGAAGGCACTTGCTGCCACCAAAGGCACATTATTTGGGTGCACTGCCACTGACGCCTATACCAGATTCATATCATTTTAATATTGGACTGCAGGCTCCAACCCTGCACTCTTCCACAATACCACAGAGGGGTTACGGTGTGACGGCACTGATGCCGACACTAAAGGCCCAATTTTAAAGCACCTATAGTTACTTTCATAGAAAGCCTGCTTAAGTTTCACCATAATTTAGCAAAAAATCACTAAACTTGTTCTGTGTGTCCTAAAATGTCTCCTCTTTTCATACAGGCTGCCGCCCCAAGCAGTTGTTTATGAATAGATTAAAGGAAAACCATTTACTATTAGGGATGAGCTGTTCGGTTCGATCAGTTCGGAGTTCGATTCGAACTTTGGCTGTTCGCAAGTTCGCGAACTTCGACCTTTTTAGCGTTTTCGGTTCGAGTTCTCAAAAATTTTTATTTATAAAAAATACTAAAAAATCTAGAAATAAAGAGACTCTTTACTGCAGAATATTATAAGCAACGGTTTATTAGATATTGAATTAAAAACTAATGTGTACGTGCAAAGATTCTCTCCTCTAAATGACCTGTGTTTTCAAACGGCGTAAACAACAGGTGTTTTTAGTCTGGTCTAATCAATTTGATACATTGTATGTATGTAGACTATACTGAGGGTGTGGTGTCTCCAGATGTATCAAACAACACCTGTGCTTCTGAGAAGTGTTAATTTCTCTACTAAACCTTCCTCTGATATGCTGCATTTCACTGCTGTTTGCTCAGCTAATTTTTACCGCTTTCGCTCATCATGTTTAAACGCGATTTGAAGCCACATTTTATTAAATGACACAGATATATTAGATATCGATCTTTCCGGCAGACTCTGCAGATTCATAATATATCTTTTTTGTATGTATGCGTCATGTCCTGGCTGTATATTATGACAAAAAATGCAATAAAAATTGAATTTTTAATCATCTGCAGTGTGTAAAGTGGCTTTTTTCACATATTAGCACATGAGCGTTTGCGGTTATGTTTTCTATGGGGTGCGCGTGTACAAAAATTTGAAATGGGGACTTGTTACATTTTGTGGGGGGAATTACGTGATTTATAGCAAACAGACCCCATAGAAAAAAATCATTAGTGCAGCATCAATGTTCACATTATAATTGAAATGTGAACAATATTGCTGCATTAATAAAAATTAACACACAAAAAAAATACACGTTATTTTTTTTTTACTTTATACCTGGTCATGTTGGGTATCATGCTCAGGCCTTTCGATTGATACCCTCCATGACCCCCTAGCTGCCACGGTTCTGGAGATATCGGGGTTCAAATGAACCCCCCATCTCCACCAGGGGATTCCGGGCAGCTAGGGGTTCCCCGGCTATCTGACATCATCATGCTATGAGGACGTCAGGCAGTGAGGGGGGACCCGGGGGTGGAGACGCCAGCCAAGATGGCGCCCCCACCATAGTTAGGCCGCACTTAGGCGCCGCGAGGCATCTCTATACACAGCCCCATCAGCATCTCTATACACAACCTCACAGCATCTCTATACACAGCCTCACAGCATCTCTATACACAACCCCATCAGCATCGCTCTACACAAACAGCATCTCTATACACAACCCCATCAGCATCTTTTTACACAAACAGCATCTCTATACACAACCCCATCAGCATCTCTATACACAAACAGCATCTCTATACACAACCCCATCAGCATCTCTATACTCAAACAGCATCTCTATAAACAAACAGCATCTCTATACACAACCCCATCAGCATCTCTATACACAGCATCTCTATACATAACCCCATCAGCATCTCTATACACAAACAGCATCTCTATACACAACCCCATCAGCATCTCTATACACAAACAGCATCTCTATACACAACCCCATCAGCATCTCTATACACAACACCATCAGCATCTCTATACACAAACAGTATCTATATACACAACCCCATCAGCATCTCTATACACAACCTCACAGCATCTCTATACACAACCCCATCAGCATCTCTATACACAAACAGCATCTCTATACTTAACCCCATCAGCATCTCTATACACAAACAACATCTCTATACACAACCCCATCAGCATCTCTATACACAGCATCTCACGGCATCTGAGGACGCTGAAGTCAGAACGCCCTGGACAGAGAGGTAAGTATCTCTGCCGGGGGTCACACGTCGTCAGCAGTGAAGGGGTTAAAAATTTATTTTTTAAACTTTTTGTCCTTGTTTCCTGTCCCCCAGGGCACTACCCGGACCCGGACATTGTTTTTAAATGTTTCTATACATCCTAGAAATCCGCCACTTCACGGGCAGGTTATGGGGACCTACTAGGCACGATATTTGAAGGAATTTTTTGTTTTTATTTATAACCCTTATTTCATGGAAAACTCACTGTCCCTTTAAAAGATGTTTTTTTTTACTTTTTGTCCTTGTTTCCTGTCCCCCAGGGCACTACCCGGACCCCCATACACCTTTTATGGCAAATATCTAGTATATATACCCTCTTGGAGGGAACTCTATAAATCGAATTTTGAGTCCCATTGACTTGCATTGAGTTCGAGTTCGAATTCGAACTTTTGAAAAGTTCGAATTCGAATGCGAACCGAACTCGGGGGTGTTCGGCTCATCCCTATTTACCATTATTTGAAATGTCATTGTTTTGTTTTTAAATGTTTATATACATCCTACAAATCCGCCACTTCATGGGAAGGTTATGGGGACCTCCTAGGCACGATATTTGAAGGAATTTTTCATTTTTATTCTTAACTTTTATTTCATGGAAAACTCACTGTTCCTTTAAAAACGTTTTTTTTAAAACTTTTTGTCCCTGTTTTCAGTCCCCCAGGGCACTACCCGGACCCCCATACACCTTTTATGGCAAATATTTTGCATATATGCCCTCTTGGAGGGCACTCTAAAAATCAAACTTCCGAGTCCCATTGACTTGTATTGAGTTCGGTTCGTGTTCGAGTTCGAACTCGAACTTTTGAAATTGTTCCAGTTCGAATGCGAACCGAACACGGGGGTATTCGGCTCATCACTAGTCATAATTTCTCACACTCTAGACATCAAACCTTGTGTGTGATTTGTATAGTTTGTCATGGTATTGAAAGAAGACTTCTAGGAAAAACACATTGGCTTCTTGTTTTGTGGAAAAATCCACTGCCTCATAATCAATAAATGATGCTTGGAACAACATAAAAATGGTAATTATTTATAAAAACAGTTGACTCTTGATGAAAGTGAAGCTTACCTGCCATGACTGGAAATCCTTAATATCTGCACATAATCGTTTGGAAAATGGACCTTCTCCATTTTTGCAGTTATTCATATCTTTCAATGCTTTGGCCACGACAAGGACTGCAGTGTAGACAGTATATGTCGGTCTTAAACGAGAAACGTCATTGTAGGCATTTTGGAGGCTCTCTAGATTTTCGGATCCAGTGCACTCCTTCACATTTGTATCCAAAGATCCTGTTTCATTTTTATCACTTATGAACCTGCAATTGAAAGCTAACTCCCAAAAAGTCTTTGTCCAGTCTCTTCCCAAGGACATGGAAGGATTGATTGTGTTGAGGAATTGTTTAAGCCCAGGTATTGTCCCACTTTGGATAGCTAGACCTATGGTTCCTGTCAGAGCAGCTGAAAACATGTTTACAGAGAGTATGGTTGTTGCAGCCCAACCTGTATTTGCAACAAGTACTTTTCCTGTCACATTTTGTTTCACCATCTCTTTCACTATGGGTACTATATCTGCGCTGGGGGCATAAAGAACCACAACCTTAGCTGTTGATGTCTTTATGATCTTAACAATATGAGGAGCATTGCGGTCTGGATAACTTGTCAGAATATTCTCATTGAACGCCACACATACTCCGGCTTTGACTATCTCTTTTTGAAGAAGCTGAATTCCCAGTTGTCCATAGTCATTGTCTGTAGCTACTAACCCAACCCAAGTCCAACGAAAATGTACCACTAGATCTGCAAGTCCTTTAGATTGATATATATCACTTGGTACAGTCCTAAGGAACGAAGGGAACCTGATGTGGTCACTGAGGATGGCAGTGGTGGAATGGTGGCTGATCTGTTGACAAAGTAAAGCTGGGTATAAAATAAGATATTATTTCATGTGACAATGATTAAACCCTTTGAGTTGACCTGTCTGCCACCTCCATGTGTCAAGTCAAATGCAATTAATGGCTAACGAAATGTTAAGATTAATGCTACCAGTAAATATTTTATATCCCCATTAACATTAAAAGTCAGCTTCTTTTTCGTGTTTAAGACACAACATAAAGCAGTAGAAGTGGTAGAGGCCAAAACAGTGATTGAATTTAAGCAGGCATGGGATAGGCATAAGGCTATCCTAAACAAAAGATAAATCCAGGTAAACTATTCATGTAATTGGGCAGACTAGATGGGCCGAAAGGTTCTTATCTGCCGACATTTTCTATGTTTCTATGTTTCCCCAACGCATTTCACAGGTTGATGTCCCATTATACAATTGGATGCTTTCATCAATCATTTCCTTTATTTTACCCTAACCCTAGCACTTAGAATTGGAAAACGGGAAGATTTGCCCATTACCGCCCTTGTGCTATGAATAAGATATGTGCACACAATTTCAAACAAATTAAGAGTTGTCAGAATTTTGGACAAATCGTCTAAAACTCAAATCAACAAAAAGACACGTCAACAAATGCATGAAACATCTATCTTCAGTGGCAATTTTCGTTGATTTTTTTGTGCTTATGGGTATTAAACTTGAAGGGCCCTATTACAATCTTCACGCAAAAACACACGTGCAACGCATGAATTTTTGCGCGTGAATCAAACTCTGGTATTACAATCCTTGCGCATTTTTCAGCCATCAAAAAAATAACGCGCGTAAAACGGATGCGCAAAAACATGCGCGCATTATCGTTACGTGCAGAAATCGGTGTGTGGACTGTTTTTTCACGAGATTCAGACATTCAGAGTTAAGAACCACGATTATCTCACATTACGTTTTTGTGCCTGACAAAGTTAATCTGAGTATATATGCTGCAGCAATAACAAATACACACACGACTCCTCCATTTTATTGTTTGGGTATGCGTAGAATGTGTAACTATACTTTGCTGTATTTTTTATTTTTGCGGTGGTGTATTTGGGTTTGGCCAGGACGTTCAGATTTGCCATTAACCCTTTCGCTGCTGAGGCTTTTCCCGCCCCTGTGCTGAGGTCATTTTTTACCTGTTTTGCGCATCATGTTTAAACGTGTTTTGAAGGCTTATTTTAGTATATGACATCGACATATTATATATCGTTCTTTCCGTCAGACTCGGTAGATTCATAATATGTCATTATTATATGTATACGTTATGTCATGTTTGTATATTATAACAAAAAATGCAATAAAATATGTATTTTCAATAATTTACAGCGTGTAAAGTGTTTTTTTCCACATTTTAACATGCGAGCAATTGCGGTTATATTTTGTATGGGGTGCGCTTGTTAAAAAAATTAGAGATGGGGTCTCGTTACATTTTTTTTTGGGGAAAATGACACCATTTTTAACAAACGCACCGCATACAAAAATCGTTAATGCAGCATCATTGTTCACATTATAATTGAAATGGGAACAATATTGCTGCATTAACAAAACAAAAAAAAAAAAAAAAAAGTGTTTATTTTTTTTTTTTTTTTTTTTTTTTTAATTTTTTTTTATTTTTATTTTTCTTTTTTTTTTTTTTTTACAATTTTTTTTACTTTCATGTTTGGTATCGTTGGAACGGCCATGCTCTGGCCGATCCAACGATATCAAAATTTAACCCCTAACTGCCACGGATCGGGAGATAGGGAGTTCATTGGAACTCCCTATCTCCACAGTTCGTGGCAGTTAGGGGTTAATGCTAGGACTGGCGTCATCGTGCTACGCACGATGACGCCAGTCCTCTGGGGGAGTTCCCGGAAGCTTGGCCGACATCCAAGATGTCGGCCAGCTCCCGGGAAGGATCGCAAATCGGCGCTTTTCAGCGCCGATTTGCGATCCAGCTCCCCAGGGGTTAATGCCAGGCATCATTTGGAAGGGCAGGCTGTGCCCTTCCAAATGATGCCTGGGTTAAGCCCCTGTGAGCCGCCGATCGGGAGGGAGAGAGGTCCGAAGGACCTCCCCCCCCTCCCTTTCAGGCGCCTCCTCCGCACATGCGGGGGGGGCGCCTGAATTATGTGTCATCGCGGGGGCGCGATGACACATAATAATGGCGGCCACTGCTCCGGATGCCGGGCTGACATCCAGGATGTCAGCCCGCACCGGAGGGGCCAGCGATCGGCCGGAACCCGGCCGAACGCTGACCCCAATGCGAGGACGCGCTCAGCGCGTCCTCCGCATACCAGCGGCAATGCTGAGGACGCGCTGAGCGCGTCCTTAGCATTGAAGTGGTTAACACCAGCTTTTAGGAGTTGTTAAAATTATGAGTTCAAACGCTGTGCGTTAAATTTTGCGCATAGATTGTAATACCATCCGCGTACCAGCGCACAAACGCATTTGCGCTCACAATGTTAAGTATAGGACGTGCGCAGTACATTATGCTCGCAAAGGGTTCGCGCAGGTTCACCTGCGGTGGACGTTAACGCACGTCTTTTGTTCAGACATTGTAATACGACGTTCAGCGCAAAGGGTTTTACCCCTCGCGTTAATGCGTTTTTGCGCACGTGTTAACGTTTGCGTGAAGATTGTAATAGAGCCCGAAAACTTTAAGAGGATGAATGTAGCTTTGTGTTATTCGAAGTAGGTTATATTTATGGATACAGTTGCAAGAAAAAGTATGTGAACCATTTGGGATTACGTGGAGTTTTGCATGAATTGGTCATAAAATGTGCTCTGATCTTCATCTAAGTCACAACAATTTGAAAAACACACAGGGTAATTCAAAGAGATTCGAAAAGTCACCGCACGTTCGGTGATTTTTCGTTCTCTTCAATTCGGTTCCTTTCGCCGATCCCATTTCGGTGACCCTGCGGTGTATTCAGCAAAGAGCACAGGGTCCCCGAATTGCAGGGAAAAGCTGCCGCAAACCCGACGGAAACGAACCGCAAAACCCAGCGAATGCACGCCGAAAACATGCAAAAACATCTGGATTAACCTGACGAATACAATGGAAAACCCAAGCAGGAGCCGATCACATGCAGCCGAAGCATCTGGAGAAAGCCGACACCACAGAAGAGGCAGTGAATAAATTAGGAAAATAGTTTGCATGAATGATTGAAATGTAAAACGCTGTTTGCAAAGAAACTACTGAGCGAAAATGTCTGAAATTTACATATGAGGTCCAGGGAATGATAATAAAGAGGGCTGTTACAAAAAAAAGAAGTAAACTTAAAAAAATAAATAGAAAAAAACCGACTTTTAAAAAAAAAAAAAAAAAAAACTGAGAAATGCTTAAAATATCCTAAAAATTCTATAAATAAAGAGACTCTTTACTGCAGAATTTTATAATGAACGGTTTATTAGATATTGAATTAAAACGGGAATATTTTTAACATTGAAGTCTATGGGATTCTCCTGAATAAACTTGCCGATTTAAACCACCGAATGGCAGGACATTAGGGGAACCTTTCACTGCTGGTTTGTGTTCTCTGAATAGCAGAAGCAGTGCTTTTTCATGGGGATTTCACTGCCCTCGAACAGGCACCGAACAGGCACCGTATGTTCAGGCAATTCGCCAGGATTTGGAGAATTGCCTGCTCTCTGGATAGCCAAATTGGCAAGAAAGGTAAAAGAACGCTGATTTTCAGCGTTCGGTTACCTTTCTCAAGCAATTCAGAGCTCTTTGAATTACCCTGATAGTCTGCTTAAAATAATACAACACAAACATTGTATGTTTTCATGTTTTTATTGAACAGAACATGTAAACATTCACAGTGCAGGGTGGAAAAAGTATGTGAACCTTTGAACTTAACTGGTTGACCCTCCTTTGGCAGCAATAACCTCAACCAAACGTTTCCTGTAGTTGCAGATCAGACCTGCACAACGATCTGGAGTAATTTTGGACCACTCCTCTTCACAAAACTGTTTCAGTGTAGCAATATTCTTGGGATGTCTGGTGTGAATCGCTCTCTTAAGGTCATGCCACAGCATTTCAATCGGGTTGAGGTCAGGACTCTGACTGGGACACTCCAGAAGGCGTATTTTGTTTTGTTGAAGCCATTCTTTTGTTGACTTACTTGTATGCTTTGGGTCATTGTCCTGTTGCATCACCCATCCTCTGCGGAGCTTCAGTTGGCGGACAGATGGTCTTATGTTTTCCTGCAAAATGTCTTGATAAACTCTGGAATTCATTTTTCCATCAATGACAACAATCTGTCCAGGCCCTGAGGCAGCAAAGCAGCCCCAAACCATGATGCTCCCTCCACCATGTTTTACAGTGGGGATGAGGTTTTGATGTTGGTGTGCTGTGCCTTTCTTTCTCCACACATACAGGGTTATTCTGAGAGTGTGAAAAGCAGGAGAATGACTGGAGAATGAAAAATTCTAGGTCAAAATAGCCAAACCAGAAAAATTCGGCTATTTTGACCTAGAATTTTTCATTCTCCAGTCATTCTCCTGCTTTTAACGCTCTCTGAATAACCCTGATGGTGTTGTGTGTTTTTACCAAACAACTCCATTTTGGTTTCATCTGTCCACAGAATATTTTGCCAGTAGTGCTGTGAAACATCCAGGTGCTCTCTTGCAAACTTCAAACGTGCTGCAATATTCTTTTTGGACAGCAATGGCTTCCTCCGTGGTGTCCTCCCATGTACTCCATTCTTGTTTAATGTTTTCCTTATTGTAGATGTGTCAACAAAAATGTTAGCATGTGCCAGAGATTTCTGTAAGTCTTTAGCTGACACTCTAGGATTCTTCTTAACCTCATTAAGCATTCTGCGCTATGCTCTTGCAGTCATCTTTACAGGACGACCATGCCTAGGGAGAGTAGCAACAGTGAAGAACTTTCTCCATTTGTAGACAGTCTGTCTTACCGTGGACACATGAACATCAAGGCTTTTGGAGATACTTTTGCAACCCTTTCCAGCTTCATGCAAGTCAACAATTCTTGATCGTAGGTCTTCTGAGATCTCTTTTCTGGGAGGCATGGTTCACATCAGGCAGTGCTTCTTGAAACCAGTAAACCCAAAACTGGTGTGTGTTTTTAAAGGGCAGGACAGCTTTCAGCAACACATCCAATAATATCACACTGATTGGACTCAAGGTTGGCTCACTCCTGGCTCCAATTAGCTCAAGAGAAGTCATTAGGCTAGGGGTTCACATACTTTCTCCACCCTGCACTGTGAATGTTTACATGTTATGTTCAATAAACACATGATAACATATAATGTTTGTGTTGTATTATTTTAAGCAGACTGTGTTTTTCAAATTGTTGTGACTTAGATGAAGATCAGAGCACATTTTATGACCAATTCATGCAAAACTCCACATAATCCCAAAGGGTTCACATACTTTTTCTTGCAACTGTATATTGGACCTGTTGTAAATATGTGCTGCCTCATACTTTTTAAATATTTATAAAAATAATGCACATTGTAAATAAGCCTGAATAAACCTTACCTGGGGAAATTTGTAGATTCCTAGGACATAAGCCAAAATAACCGAATGCGCGGAGAATGTGGATCCTATTATGGAGCTGAGAGGAACACCTGAAGAACATCTGTAATTGGGGATATGTCTGTCAAGCCCTGTTAAAAATTGTAAAACTCCCTCTAAGTCATATTGAAGAAGTGCACACGAATCATATGCTCGAAAACCCAAGGTGATATTAGGGAGGATTTCAGCATCTTTATTTATCTCGTCCACAGCAAATCGCACAGCTTGGAACAGCTGGAAACTCTCGAAGTAGAACCTTGTAGAAGACACAGTTAAACGTTATATGGCTCGTACATAGACTGACCCCAAACCTTTTATTTAAATTACTTCAGAAATTCTAACATTTGAGTGGAAATTCCTCTTTTCAAGTGATTTTTTAAATTTTAAAGTAGATTCACCTCATAGTAACAATTTCTTAGAAATCTGTTTAGCTCAGATTTTATTAATGATCAATTCACTGCTTATAGCGATTCCTCAAGCTTCTCTGCTTTTATTGGAGCGAAGGAAGCAAATCACTGATTCTGATTGGATACTGACACCTGTTTACCTTTCTTGATCTGCAACTCACAGTTGAGAAACTGGCTGTGTTGCTGTGCTCATCTTAAAAACAAGTTCAAAATGGCCGCCTCAACACTGCCAGATCTCTAAGAGTAATTACAGCAAAACGAATCATAGCTTGGTTTGGAGGAAATAACATTGATCTGATGTGAATGGAAACTCTTGTCCACAACAAAAACAATTAGCAGATACTCGAGTATAACGCAAGTTTTTTAAATAAAAAAACAACCTTAAAACCATAGGGGTCGCATTATACTCGAGACATATGCTTGATTCCTGGGCTCTCACACGCATGCTCTGCAGGAGGACTGGACATTGAGCTTATGAAAGCTTACCCTGCCGAGATACTGTCTCCTCCCACTGTTAAAGCTGCAGCAACTCACTCAGGCTCCATGTGTGAGTGAAGAGCCCAGCGGGGAGCATGGCAGCGTGCAGAAACGGAGCACATACGTATTAACCAATTTATCCACAGCCAGCTCCAAGTACTTAACCCTTACTCAACTGCAGCCATCATCACTTCACAAATCTCCTCCAAAACCCTGCAGCCCTGACTAACCATTAACCCTTAGTGACTGCAGCCCTCAAGTACGCCTGTACAAAACACCTCCAATACCCTTCAGACCTCTATTAACCCTTCACAATGCAATCCCAATTTAACCCTGCAGCCCTGACTTTAACCATTAACCCTTGGTGACTACAGCCATACCGTATCCATGAACAAAACATCTTCAATACCCTTCAGCCCTCTATTAAACCTTCAATCCAAAAACTTACATTAATTAACCTTTGCAATAAAACCAGTAACATTAACCCCTTTATAATACATATACTTTGCTTCATATAAACAATGTAATGGAAAAACAGTAATTTAAGACTTTTGTCATTTTTTGGAAAATGAATACTTTTATAATTTTGCTCCTAGCGTTATATTCGAGTCTTAAGTCTCATTTCCATAATGGATCTCTAACCCTCATGTTATGCTCGGGTCGCGCTATACTCAAGTATCTATGGTACCCAGATTTTTCAAATCTGAGTTTGATCATGTTGCTTCTGCTCTGTCATCCCCTGTCCCCACTGCTAGCAGGTGTGGGGTGTTTAACCTCCTCCACTTTAAATCTTTACTCGCAATCGATGAGGGGCAGATATTGTGCCCATGTCTATAAGATACAGTTATATTTCTATATCTGATGTTTAGTATTTAACCCCATAGTGACCAGGCAATATCATTTTCAGTCTGAAAGCCCGTGCTGTTGTGTTAAGCTCTAATTTTCCTCTTACTCGTAGATGGAACCCACACATATTATATACAGTTTTTCTCTCCATTAAAGATCTAAATTATTTCTAAGATCTAATTATTCTAAAGATCCCATTATTTCCCTCATATTGTATAATTTACTATAAAAATAATTATGAAATATGAAGAAAAAAACGAAAAAAACTAATTTTTTAGAACCGTATCTCCCAAAATCTACAACCGCCGAAAGAGACCCCGGCTAAATAGTGTCGAAATTTTGTCCTGAAATTAGAAAACCCAATTTTTTTTTAATGTTTTTGCTTTTTAACCCCTTCACTGCTGAGTCATTTCACCTCTGTGTGCTGAGCTCATTTTGACTGTTTTATGCTCATCATGTTTAAACGTGACTTGAAGTCTATATTATTATACCTCCCAGACAAAATCATTTTTAAAAAAACCATCAGGCCGGCTTCTAGGAAACCTGACCAATGTGGGACCCCAGCCAGAGAGTTGAGTATAGTGAGGGGGGGGGGTTAAAGGACCAGGACGTATATAGTATGTCCTTGGTCCTTAAGGGGAATTTTCCCCAGGACATTTTAGGTACATCAGTCGTCAATAAGGGGTTAAAGTAGCTTCCACATTCAAGATTATAAGTGCAAAATGTAAGAAACAAATTCAAGAGCGCAAAAGAACTAAATAATGAAATATACTGTCATGTGAAAAGAAATACAGTAAAAATGTATATAAATAATCCATAAGACTTCTTAGTATAAATTTATAGTGGCAGTGCAGAGTAAGATACCTAGAAATAGCTACACTGACATTTCGGGGCTGTTCGGTGTTCTCTAAATAGATAAACCATTACTTCTCTATGGAGAGTTCACCGCCGCCAAAGACCACAATATTGCGCTGGCAATTCACACATATATATATATTATATATTAATATAAATATAATGGCCAGCTTTGTGAAAAGCCGAATGGCCACGAAATTGCACCATATGGGGAAATTCAGTTCGGCTCTCTTTGAATAACCCCTGTAGGTTACAATGTAAAGTTTTTAGAATTTTTTTTTCAATCATTTATTCTTTTCATTTGCAGCAAAAGGTCTTTTTATTAATCTATTTTTAAAAAAAACATTTACACATTTTTCGAGATTTTTCAGGGAAATTTTTGATTCTGATTTTTTAACTGCCGTTTCTTCTTTATTCTGTAACAGACCTTTTTAATATTATTCATATGACCTTATTTATTATTTCCATGCATTTCTTTTGTTTTAAATGTCTTTTAAATATTTAGTATTTTTATTTACATTTTTTACCCCAGTTCGGCGGCTGATCAGCTTTTTTTGCGTCATTTGGTGACTGATCGGTTTTTGGCGGTTAATGCAGCTGCGTTTAGCGGATAGTCGTTATGTTCGGTGATCTATCATCGGCTTTCAGCAGACCGTTGATCGGTGCCATTCGTGGGAAGGGCGCTCTTCGGGGACTCTATGGTAATTGCTGAATTTACTCTAGGGTCGACAAATTGAGCTCGCCAAAGGGCACCGAACAAGAGAGCACCTGTAACAGGGGCTCCCGGAGTGAGCCAAGGTGGGCCCTCTATACTTCATTTTCAGCCCTTGAGGCAGGGTTACTGTTGGCTGCATATACACAGCCCATAGCACACATAAAATACAAGAGAATAACAGAACTGTAACAACAGAAAGGGCAGGAGAACAAGGGGAAAACAGAACACTAAAGGGAACCCTAACTCTCGAATAAGGTCCTTGCAATGGCCTTCTATCTAGGAAAGGGAATATCACATGAATACACAGAACAAGAGAGCAGGAAGGACGAGGGTTCAACAGGATACAAAAACACAATATACTCACACCCAGCAGCACCCACAGGGAAACCCTGATCTGGGATAAGGTCCTTACAATGGCCTTCTACACTAATGAAAATAATGCGGCTGGGTGATACCCGAAACAGGATACAGGACATAAGGCATAAGTAATAGAGAAAAACAGGGATTACCAAGAGAGTAGTCAGAATACAAAGCCAGGATCATACACCGGAGCAGGAAGTCATACCAGCCAGGGATCAGAAACCAAAGAGGGAAGTCAGACATGCAGAGTTTGGTACACAGAATAGCAATGAATTGCATACAAGGATACACAGAAGAATTGTCAGAACCTGGCCAAGATCATACACAGGAAATACCAGGACATAGTTCACAAGAAGCAATAACCCTCAGGAGCAAGAACCTCAGGAACAGACACCCATGCAAGAGCCACAATCAATTGCACTGCTAGTATATTTATGGGAACAGCGCAGACCATGTAACCTCAGGCCAGGCCAGCTGCAGGGGAATCCAGAAGAAGAATAGGGTGGAAGGGCAAGGGCTTGCCCTTACAAAGCAAGAGCTGGCCTGGATCGCTCTCACCACCAGGGGGCAGGGCTGGAATGCGGAAACGTGACAGCACTGAAGCTTTGTTGCTCTCTTCATAACCCCCATAGTGGCATAATAAGTATAGTGTCAAATATGTATGACTAATATAAAACAATACTTATTACAATGCACTTTCTGGTACTGGATCCTCAATCTGTCCATTAACCTCAAGAGATAAAAGGAGTGTTATATAGTCACTGGACACAAATGTCAGTGCTTTGGTTTCTGCTTTATGGTGCAGCCATTGCAGGGTATAATATGAACAAATACAAAATAAACACCTACTCCTGGATGGCCAACTTCACATTTCAGCATATCTGTCTGACATGGTGGTTGGCTAAAATGTTTACCTGTGCTCAGGATTAGGCTTAATTTCCCTCTGCACCTTGCACACATAACTGCCCTGTGAGGGTTCCATACACCTTTTATAAAAAGGCAGGGCAGTCCTAAATAGGCCTCAGCTGTTGGTTAACCCTATAGGGGAAAAGGGAGTCCTCCATCTGCCGGCTGATAAACCTGTGGTCTACCACACTGCCCCTAAAAACAATGTCAAAGGAGGTACAAAATGAAACCATAGTGCAATATAGTGTAATCATGTTGATATCAGTGAATGAAAGATAATTCAGTTTTACTCACATCTTCTGGATCCCACAGGCTAAATGCTGCTATGTGAAGGCTCCTATTCTTTTTCTAAGCCTTTAGGTTGAATGAATCACCCAAAAAATGAGAACTGCATGAAACTAGTGACGAGATAGACAGAGGGACATCTGACTCTGTTTATGTATTTAAGTGCTCTGAGCAGTGATTTAAATCTTATGGGTTATTTTATTCAGCATTTAGTTGTTGGAATCTCTGTCTCTATTTTCAGTTTTGAGGAGCAGTGGGAAGGAGGATTGAGTTTAGATTACAGAATTCACAGCAGGGTCCCCGAAGTGCAGGGAAAAGCCACTGAACGGATCCGAAAAATATGCAATAACCAGCCGATAAGATCTGAAAAATCTGATCAATTTGAAAGGTTCCAAAAAACCACCGAACGCACCCGACGATCGGCCACAAAACCACCGAACGCATCTGAAACAAAGCCAACGATCCACCAAACAGAGCGCTGACCAGCCGCCAGAAAAAGCCAACAAACTGTTGAACAGGGGGAAAAAAACCACACACCCACTTTAAAACTGTTTGCAAAAAAACTACTGCACGAAAATGCCTGAAAATAAAATATAAGGTCCTATTAATAATAATAAAACAGTCTGTTACATAAAATTAAAAAAATGTTATTTAAAAAAAAATCCAGAAAAATACCTAAAAAAACTAAATAATAAAGAGACTTTTTGCTGCAAATTAAAAGAATAAACAGTTTAATAGATATTTAATAAACACAGGAATATTTTTAACAATGAAACGTATGGGATTCGCTTGAATAAACCAGCCGAATGAAACCACCGAACGTCAGGGCATTTCTCTGACATTTCTCTGCTGTTCGGTGTCTCTGAATAGATTAACCATTGCTTCCCTATGGGGGATTTCACTGCCGTCGAACAGCACCGTATTTCGCTGGCAATTCGCCAATATTTGGTGATTTGCCAGGTTTTGAATAGCTGAATGGAACCGAAATTGTACCGAACGGGGAAATTCACTGTTCGGTGCAATTTTCGGGGCCAGGTCGGCTCTCTTTGAATAACCCCTATAGTAACTAAATTCTTTCACATCACAAAGTAAAACATCATTTATAGCATCATTATAAATCCCCTTACGCTGTGCATTTGATCCTTGGTGGCTTCTCATTGAAGAGGGCCTTTTGGTAGACATATCCCAAATACATTGGTAGCAGCACTCCTATCATGATATCTCCAGGTTGTGTCATTCCATTGGACTCTGTGATGGGCAGCCTGCATCGCTGGTACTGAGAGGAAAATACCCGAATGAGGAGGAACACAATCAGGTGCCAGACTGTCTTATACATAGAAGACATGGTGGGTCTGAAAAGTGAGAAACGGGTAAAAAAAGTATGGAATTAATGAACCCCTTAGTGACTGGTCGGTTTTATCATTTTCCTTACGAAAGTTCCCGCTGCTGTTTTTATGTTTCTGCGCTGTTTGTGTTTAGGTCAAATTTTCCTCTTATTCGTTTATGCAACCCACACCTATTATAAACCGTTTTTCTAGCCTTTAAATGTACTTTCTAAAGATAACATTATATCCATCATATCATATTATTGACTATAGAAATAAATGATGAAATATGATGAAAAAAAGGAAAAAACACACTTTTTAGAAATTTAATCCACAAAAAGACTCCAGTTTAATAGTTTTGAAATTTTGTTTTGAGATTAGAAATACCCAATTTTTTCGTGTTTTGCTTTTTAACCGATTCACTGCTGAGCCAGTCCACCTCTGTGCGCTGAGCTCATTTTGACTGTTTAAACATCAATTAAAGCCCTATTTTATTATACCCCAGACAATATATATATATATTTTTTTTAAAAAGACACTTTTTGTATTATCATTATTATTTTCCCTTTTTTTTTACACCAAACCTAGTCATGTTTGGTGTCATTGGAAAAGCCATGATCAGGCCTTTCCAATGATATCAAAGATGACCCTTTAGCTGGATCCCCCTATCTCTACTTGGCAGCTAGGGGGTTAGCTGGCCCACTGGCGTTAGACATATGGCGATGATGTCAGTGGGTGGGGGTGACCCAGAGGCTTGGCTGACACACAAGATGTAAGCCACTTTCGGGTTTGAGTAGCAATCCGGCACCTAAGGGGTTAAAGAGAGGCACCGCTGAAAAGGGGAGACTCACCCCTTTCCAGTGGTACCTTTCTATTTTTATTCTACGTTGAGTGGTTTTCCTATACAAGCACCGGGGGGCACCTGGCGATGACATCATCACGGAAGTTGATGATGTCATCAAAACTTCCGGGCCCCCTGAATAGGCAGAGTAGTCTTCCTGCCTGCCAGACCGACGCGGGAGCCCAGACAGATAGATGAGTATAGGGAGGGATGTTAGGAGACAGTGACGTCCATAGTACGCCCGCGGTCGTTAAGGGGATTTCCCCACAGGACGCACTATGGAAATCAGCAATCGGGAAGGGGTTAATTCAACTTGTATCATAAAGGGACTTTTTATCACAATCACAAAAATAAAACTATGGTTTTTATAGCAAGCTTGAGAATCAAAGCCGTCTGAAAGTCGCTGAGCGATTCATTAATGTCACTTAGTGTAACTTTTCTGTATGTTGGCTTTAAAGTCTTCTATAAAAAAATGGTGATTCCAACACTGGTTTGCTATGAATCTATGTTACTGACGCGTCTCTCAATCTACTGAATGACCGGATATCATCCAGTCTCTATTACACAGGTTTAAAATTCACTTTCACATGGAATAAAAAGGTGAATTAACTTCCCTGGTGGTCTAATTTTTTCAAAATTTCGTGTCTAAAAGCGTCTCAATTTTTTTTTTAAAGGAAACATGTTTTTGTACATAGTTAGCCTGTAATAATTAGGAATCACGCACTGAAATCCGTGCAATCAAGAGTCCTTACTGGTAAAATCCTTTATAAATAAAAAAAATAAATAAATAAAAATAGTAAATACACTGAATCCGATAAAGTTTGAAACACGACATAATAATTTATTATCCCAAAAATAATTATCCAAAATAATGCAAATAAATGATATTCAATAAAATACGACAAAAAACACTGAAATCTGTCTGAAAACAAGGGTGAGACGATGTATGGTCTGCTTCTTATCCTGAAGTGCCACCTAGTGGCCATTCATAAACATTGTACATTGGATTATACAGTGTATTATAATTTTTTCCTAAATTTGCTGCCTGCTCCCGCCCCCTGCATCATGTGACTCGCCGGGAGCCTTACGAGGAAGCAACTCGCCACGATCACACTGCGGGGGACAGCGAGGGAGTCAGGAGGAGGTGAGTATGGATCCAGCCCGAGTGTGGCTCGGGGTTACCGTTTACGGTAGTGAAATTTAACCCCCGAGTCACACTCAGGAATACCACCAGGGAGGTTAAAAATGTAATATCTCCCATAACATAGAAAAGTACTGCGAAACCCCCAAAATTTGATGATGTTCAAAGGCATATAAACACCGATCAGCACGCTGCTTCAATATCGTGATAGATCTTTCTCAACCTTGACATAAACATCTTCAACATCGTGGCCCAAGTCATTTTAAACCTTTACAAAAAGTTCATGCACATCTTGTCCTACAGGTCGGTCATTCTAAACCTTGAGTAAGACCTGTCTGTGGGTCGAAATCTCACATTTTTGTGCAGCTATAAATGGCATATTGCGTTTCAGAAATTCTAGAGCAGTGTTTGTTTGCTTTGATACGTTTGGAATGTGGCAGATCCTGAGGTTAGTTGTAGCATCGCTATAGCAGGAGCTCCCTCACGACATTGTCGTTTTGTCTGCACAATGTGTTTAACGCATAATTGAAGAGTAGGACAAACACAATGCCTCGTAGATCAGTAAGAGAGGAAGCTGATGGACAGATATGCCCTGTGACTTGTTGTGGGATCATACAGGTGCAGGGAAGATCCAGATTATAATTGTAAGAAAATGCATGAAATCTGATATGGGAAATTCTTATGGCCATATTACAAAGTTGGTGCTAACTTAACCAGAGCTGTTGTAAACTTCCCAGAGTCATTATAGGCTATGGAGGTTTTAAGTTAACAACAGCTCTAGTTAAGTTAGCACCAACTATGTAATATGGCCCTTAGTTTTTACAATCAGAATCCTTCCCTCCTTTTATCCCATTATTTCAGTGCTGCCAACTCTTGAGTTTGTGATTGTTCATTGTAATTCTGTATAAACAAAGGACTCACAGAAGAGGATTTATAGATTTAATGATGCTCCCGCTGGACATTTTCGTCGCAATATTTTTTGTTGGTATCTACCTGAACATAATAAAATATGTCAGAATGCACATTTTCTGTATTTTTTACTGGAATTTCTCTTATATGTCTTCATTTATGCTAAAATAAAAAATGTGATTTTTTTTTTTTAAAAATAAAAGGATTTAATTGATGAAATGTTCGGACAAGTAATTGTTAGTGATAATGGTATTTATCTGGTGGCGCGATGGTAGTCGCTAAATGGTAGCTGATGGTTCCCTTAGTTCATTTTATCCATATGGAGCGTATGGAGAGAAATAAACAATATATAGTGCAGATGGTATTAACACATTAAGTATAGACTGTAGTATAGTATTTCCACTCACAAATTAAAGAGCCCGAACACTGGCTCTAAGTGGATCAAGGCTCTTGGGTGCTTAACTTCTCCGCTTCTAAAGGTGACCCACACCTTATAATAAATAAAGTATGGCTCATGTAGAGTGGACATGGAAAGAAAGCAAAACAACTTCCTTGTGCAGATCTTTCACAGATTAAATGGCATAAGTAGAGTTTAGCTAATCAACTCACATTTGTTGGAGCTATAGAATAAGCTCTTGGTGTGTGTGCCTCAGGACTTATTTTAGGTAAAGCCCAAACAAACTCTTTGGAATCCAGAACACCAGGGGAAAAATTTAAAATTAAAATTATTTATTTAACATAAATAAACAAAATACTGGCTCAGCCAGGAGACCAGGACTTGTTTCGCCAGATGTGCTTTCTTCCTCAGCTGGGGAAACACTATACTACAGTCTATACTTAATGTGTTAATACCATCTGCACTATATATTGTTTATTTCTCTCCATACGCTCCATATGGATAAAATTAACTAAGGGAACCATCAGCTACCATTTAGCGACTACCATCGCGCCACCAGATACGTACCATTATCTTTGTCATTTTCACTGGTTTGGGGGAACCACTAAAATTTTCTGGTTGGCATTGGTTGATTGGTGGCGGTACAAGTTTGGGCGCCTGTCCATTTTTTTCTAAGTAATTGTTAGTGCCTGGATAGGAGCCTGTGATTGGTCATTGGCAGAATGGAAAGCAATAGATTTGTACATTGAAAATAGTAACCCATCAGTAACACAATGCTCAGCGACAGTTAAGTAACATGGAATGAATGAAAGAATATGATTAGTGACAGAATGATAAACAATATAATGAAATAACCTGGAATAATAAATAGTATGATCATAGTTACATAGGCTGAAAAAGACATGCGTCCATCAGGTTCAGCCTTTCACACATCACCTACTGCTGTTGATTCAAGAGAAAGCAAAAAACCCAGTCTGAAGTGCTATCAGTAATAGAGTGAATAAACATAGAAAGGTTATTAACTGAATGTTCAGAAAGAATGAGCAATAATATAATAAAATAACAGAAAATGATCAAAAATAAAATGATAAGTAATATAATGAATTAACATAGAATGATCAGTAACAGAATGATAAGTAATATAATGAATTAACATGGAATGATCAGTAACAGAATGATAAGTAATATAATGAATTAACATGGAATTATCAGTAACAGAATGATAAGTAATATAATGAATTAACATGGAATGATCAGTAACAGAATGATAAGTAATATAATGAATTAACATGGAATGATCAGTAACAGAATGATAAGTAATATAATGAATTAACATGGAATGTTCGGTAACAGAATGATAAGTAATATAATGAATTAACATAGAATGATCAGTAACAGAATGATAAGTAATACAATGAATTAACATGGAATGATCAGTAACAGAATGATAAGTAATATAATGAATTAACATGGAATGATCAGTAACAGAATGATAAGTAATATAATGAATTAACATGGAATGATCAGTAACAGAATGATAAGTAATATAATGAATTAACCTGGAATGATCAGTAACAGAATGATAAGTAATATAATGAATTAACATGGAATGATCAGTAACAGAATGATAAGTAATATAATGAATTAACCTGGAATGATCAGTAACAGAATAAGTAATATAATGAATTAACCTGGAATGATCAGTAACAGAATGATAAGTAATATAATGAATTAACATGGAATGATCAGTAACAGAATGATAAGTAATATAATGAATTAACATGGAATGATCAGTAACAGAATGATAAGTAATATAATGAATTAACCTGGAATGATCAGTAACAGAATGATAAGTAATATAATGAATTAACATGGAATGATCAGTAACAGAATGATAAGTAATATAATGAATTAACATGGAATGATCAGTAACAGAATGATAAGTAATATAATGAATTAACCTGGAATGATCAGTAACAGAATGATAAGTAATATAATGAATTAACATGGAATGATCAGTAACAGAATGATAAGTAATACAATGAATTAACATGGAATGATCGGTAACAGAATGATAAGTAATATAATGAATTAACATGGAATGATCAGTAACAGAATGATAAGAAATATAATGAATTAACACGGAATGATCAGTAACAGAATGATAAGTAATATAATGAATTAACATGGAATGATCAGTAACAGAATGATAAGTAATATAATGAATTAACCTGGAATGATCAGTAACAGAATGATAAGAAATATAATGAATTAACACGGAATGATCAGTAACAGAATGATAAGTAATATAATGAATTAACATGGAATGATCAGTAACAGAATGATAAGTAATATAATGAATTAACCTGGAATGATCAGTAACAGAATAAGTAATATAATGAATTAACATGGAATGATCAGTAACAGAATGATAAGTAATATAATGAATTAACATGGAATGATCAGTAACAGAATGATAAGTAAATAATGAATTAACATGGAATGATCAGTAACAGAATGATAAGTAATATAATGAATTAACATGGAATGATCAGTAACAGAATGATAAGTAATATAATGAATTAACATGGAATGATCAGTAACAGAATGATAAGTAATATAATGAATTAACATGGAATGATCAGTAACAGAATGATAAGTAATATAATGAATTAACCTGGAATGATCAGTAACAGAATAAGTAATATAATGAATTAACATGGAATGATCAGTAACAGAATGATAAGTAATATAATGAATTAACATGGAATGATCAGTAACAGAATGATAAGTAATATAATGAATTAACATGGAATGATCAGTAACAGAATGATAAGTAATATAATGAATTAACATGGAATGATCAGTAACAGAATGATAAGTAATATAATGAATTAACATGGAATGATCAGTAACAGAATGATAAGTAATATAATGAATTAACCTGGAATGATCAGTAACAGAATAAGTAATATAATGAATTAACATGGAATGATCAGTAACAGAATGATAAGTAATATAATGAATTAACATGGAATGATCAGTAACAGAATGATAAGTAATATAATGAATTAACATGGAATGATCAGTAACAGAATGATAAGTAATATAATGAATTAACATGGAATGATCAGTAACAGAATGATAAGTAATATAATGAATTAACATGGAATGATCAGTAACAGAATGATAAGTAATACAATGAATTAACATGGAATGATCGGTAACAGAATGATAAGAAATATAATGAATTAACACGGAATGATCAGTAACAGAATGATAAGTAATATAATGAATTAACATGGAATGATCAGTAACAGAATGATAAGTAATATAATGAATTAACATGGAATGATCAGTAACAGAATGATAAGTAATATAATGAATTAACATGGAATGATCAGTAACAGAATGATAAGTAATATAATGAATTAACCTGGAAAGATCAGTAACAGAATGATAAGTAACATAATGAATTAACATGGAATGATCAGTAACAGAATGATAAGTAATATAATGAATTAAACTAGACGGATCAGTAACAGAATAAATTAACACAGAGATCAGTAACAGAATGTGCTGCAAACATAAAGTTGATATAAAATGATGGGTAACAAGTTTCAGTAAAGGAATGGTCGGTGACAGAATGAATAGACACGTAACCAAAATAAAAATAATCAATAGACAAGGAAAGATCAGACAGAGAATTATCAGACAGACGTTTGAGTATTATCAGGTGGTGACAGGATCGTGCACCTCTCAGATATTGTATCTTACTCGCTCTCTCCCCATTCACTGAGTGTAACCAAGCAGCAGCATTTCCACCAATTTGTAGCAGGATTCTTTTGTTGTCGTTTGTCATGCTTTAATGGCGTTCATGTGTGTCTCCTGTGAACGCCATTAAAGCATGACAAATGACAACAAAAGAATCCTGCTACAAATTGGTGGAGGAGCTTAGTGAATAAACACAGCTGGACGTACCTCCTCTCCTGCTTTATCACGTGCATTGGAGTGCATTGGCAGCCCCAGGCGTCAGTAAACAAGCACGCTTGCTCCTCACTGTGTGACATTGATGACAGAATGAAGTGAATTGGTCAGGCATCCAAAAATCCGAGGCCTATGGATTGCTTTATGTGAAAGAAATATCAACAATCACGGTTATTCAGAGAGAGGTGAAAACCAGGTGAACTGGCAGGAGAAGAGAATCTAGACCAAATAGTCGATTTGGAGAGTGGGATAGATGGGAGTATTTTTCTGGTTTGGCTATTTTGACCTAGAGTTTTCACTTTTCCAGTCATTTCCTGAGTTTCCCCTTTCTTTGAATAGACCTGATTCTGTCTGTATCAGAATTGAATATGAAGCAGTAGCTTAGCAGACTGGTCCCCAGTAATGACCATCCTGGCCTCAAGGCTACCATCCTGGCTTGGAGAAATTCAAGAACCTGCTATGTGCTTTCCCAGTAGTGGCAGCCTGTGAGTGGTCAAGAATATAAGAGTATATTGCACTTCATTATAATTTGCATTGTCCTGCAAGGGTATCACCCTATGTGTGATCTATTTATCCCTGAAAATACAACTGCTGGTTTATATCATTGTGTGGATTATATGAGCGTGATTGAAATTTTAATCATATACAGTATGTAACATATTTTTCCACATTTTCTCACTAATCCTTTGCAGTTATATATTCTATAAAACAGAAAAGGAGAACCTGTTACTTTATTTTTATGTGGAAATATTAGACAGAACTGAAAAAACACATGCTTTTTCACTTGTATTTTTTTTCATGAATGATATGACTCTGTAAAACACTGTCCTTGCTCTCAGTGTGGGAAATGAGAAGGTGAAACGCGGCAGCAGCATTGTTCATTTTATATGTGCAAAGTGCACAATGCTGCTGTCTTAAAAAAAATAGTATTTTTGAACATTTTCTCAATTTCCTTATTTCTTTTTACTTTTGAAAGGTCATGTTTGCAATCAGTGGACAGGCTAGACTCTGGTCTTTCTAACTACACCTCACATTACCATGTGTGGTGTTATTGGAAAAGCCTGAAAGCAGGTTATCCAATAACACCTGATATGACTTTGTGGGTCATACATGGGTCCAAATAAACCCTGTATCTCCTGTAATGGGATTTCCCTGTTGGACAGACAGAGGAAGATCAAATGAGCGATGACTCTGGAAGCCAGGATGGGGGCAGTCCTACAGTGAGGGCTAACTTCCAGAATGTCTGCACGTGTGGATTAATCACCAGATCAGCACCACGCTGAGAGATAGAGAGGAGTGTGCACCCCTAATCAGAGCAAACACTCAGGCACTTGGTCTGATTTTCCAGTTCTTTTCTGGGTGAACTGGGACCTAGGATTTGTTGAAAGCATTAGATGATAAAACCTTAATATCTTATTTTATAGTAGAATAAAAATGTGTCACGGACCTCTGTAGCCGACTGGGTCACATTTGTTAATGTCACTTCCTTGCCAGTTCCCCCGTTCTTTCACCAGCAGCCTTTCCTGCCTCTCTTCAGCTCTTATCCAAAACTTAAAGATGGGTAAACGCAAAGAGCTGTGATAGCATTCCCCAGAAATGAGGCAACATGCATATCTGGAGGTTTAGATAGAACAGACAGCTACAACAGGGACTGAGCCATTAATGAAATATATTATACAATGCCAGGGAGAGGCTGGTAGCCAATGGGAAATGACACACTTGCTTCTACTGCACTTCATCATAATCCCTTTCCTAGAATTCAACTCTTAGTGCTACCCGCATCTCACATGCACAGTGGGGAGGACTGCAGCGTTTTCCAATGTGGGCCAGAACAATTCCACTTTTCCAGCTCCTCCACCCATCCTCCAGTGGGAACACTTCACTGGGGTTCTGGGCCAATTGCTAATTGCCTGTGGGGGCCTCCGGTTCACCCACTGTCACCAGGTCTTCAGCTCAGGGTGTGGAGGGTCTTATTAGGACTTACAGTCTGTAGGTAATGCTGCAAAATGGAATCTAGCAGCATCCTATAATCCTTTTCAAGCTCCCACTCTGTGGTGACCAAAAAATCCAAATTGTGCTTTAGCTGGGGCAGGAGATTCAAACTTTCTGCCCTCACTATATGAATGTCCCCCCAGGTGGGATCCCCCTGTTCTATAAACATTCTGACATCCTCAAGGCTGTCCCATAGCATTCCTGGGCCGCCAAAGTCATAGCCCTCTGGTGAATGGTCACTCCTCCTGCCTAGGAATTCCTGCTCTGTATGCCCCTGCAGTTCTGTGACGGAAATCAGCTCCTTCCACCTGTCCTGGCTCTCCAGACACCCCCTTACCAAGATCAGCCCGGCCGCTGAGTTGCTCGGAACTCAGTGCCTCGAGCAGCATGATCTGTAGCTCTAGACCTGCTTGGTCTGATCCTCTGCCTCTTTGAATTTCCAGAAGGCCGCTCTGTGCATTCTGAGGGTTATTATAATGTAGGTAGCTTAGCTGAATGAAACACCAGACAAGCTGAATGTACAAACAGAGAAGGTCTCTGTTTATGGAAGGTTTCACAGGGATACAGGTTACTGCAACACAGGTTCAAACTTCCCGCCCACCCCAACAGTTCTGATTGGTTGGTTCCAAGACCACTGCAGGCTTCCTTCAAGTCCTCTTCAGGCTTCACTTAGGGCCACTAGATTTCTGTAGATGAAGTCTTGACCCCACACAGTGATATACATAACCCATTGTAAAGGAAATCAGATAGTGTTTGGCTGAGACAATGGTGACTCTCAACCTCTCAGACATGCAAACAGATAACAGATAAAACAAAGAGAAAAGCCCTCTTGCATAATCACACATTACTCAAACTTATTTATATTCTAAACAAAAGAAAGGTCTGCACCATCAAAACACATTCTAAGATCACATTTACATTCAGTAATAAAAGTACATTTAAAACTAAAGCTAAGCAATTTACAATACATTTAAACTAAAACCAAGCAATTTACAATACATTTAAAATCCCACCACACAATGTAACTGAACATAAAGGACCCCATTACATTCTTGGCGCAAATTCGTACGCACAGCGCATTTTTTTTGTGCGCAGCATCAAGCATTATCGAGTGAAAATTAACGGTGGTATTACGATCCAAAGGCATTTTTTCATCCATCAAAAAATAACCTTCATAAAACCAACGCGCAAAATGAAGAGAAATACGAGCGCAGTAACGTAGCGCACGTAAATCAGTGTGCAGACCGTTTTTTTTGCGGGTTTCAGCCAATCAGACTTAAGAACCTTAATTGACATCAATTTACCTTAATTGACCTTAATTGACTCACTTAAGTTTTTGCGCCTGTCAAAGTAAATCTCAGTATACATGCTGCAGCAATAATAAAAAAACGCACAAATTAACAATTTTATTGTTTGGGTATGTGTAGAATGTGTAACTATACTGAGCTGTTTTTTTTTTTTCTGGTGTATTTCATTTCGACCAGGACGTTCGGATTTGACATTAACACCAGCTTTTCCGAAACGTTAAAATTATGCGCAAACGTCGTCCGTACGAATTTGCGCATCGATTGTAATATCATCCGCATACCAGCGCACGAACGCATTTGCGCTCACAATGTTAAGTATAGGATGCGCTCACGAACTTGCATTCGTGCAGGGTCAGTCGCGTTAGAAGTTAACGCCCATCGTATGCGCAAACGTAGTATTACGGCGTTAAGCACAAAGGGTTTTTCCCCTTGCGTTAAAGCGTTTTTGGGCGCACGCAAAAAATTGCACAAAAGTATGTAATAGGGCCCAAAGTCTTTACAAAGCAAATGTATGTGTCTTTTGTGGTTTTTGCCAGGAAAATAAAAGTCTTGGGGGTTTGATGCGGGGAGCGCTATGTGAGTTCTATGGCATATCTCCCCTCCCCAAAGGAGTCCAACGACCACAGTTGGACCCCAACGGGTCGACTAGGGGTTGTCGGAGCAATAGTCCATACCTTGGTCCATAGTCTGTCGGGAGGAGGTGAGCCCCGGAGCTTCTCCACCTGTCCTGGCTCTGGGAAACAACCAGCCTTAGTAGCATGTTGAGGTCCCCTCCTGTGCTCCTGGGCCATTGTGGGTACACCACATTGCTGGTACCCCCTCCTGAGAAATGGGCTTGCTGCTGGGGAGAGGTTCCGCCTGTACCTCCGCTTAAGGTATCAATATCCCGTGTTACAAAGGTGCCTACTGTACCTGCTCCTGGTAAAGTGACCTGCTGCTGGGAAGAGGTACCGTCTGTACCTTCGCTCGGGGTAACAATCCTCTCTGTGCAAAATGTGCCGACTGCACCCGCTCCTGGTGCTCTGGTCAGCGGCTGAGAGGAACATGGGGTGACCGATGCCCACAGGAGAGGGGGTTGAGAATCAGCTGTCTCCACTCCCGGTGGGGATACCCGCTGCTGGTGAAGCAGCTCCTGGAGATCACCCTCCAAACTCTCTGGATCCAAGTCTGATGGTGGGCAGAGGCCAGCGGCACTGTGTTCAGTAGCCAGCGCTTCTGTTGGGGGGATAGACACTGGGGTAGTGTCCGCTACATTTAAAATCACACCACACAAAATAACTGAACATAAAGTCTTTCCAAAGCAAATGTCTGTGTCGTTTGGGTTTTTTGCCTGGAAAATAAAAGTCTTGGGGGTTTGATGCGGGGAGTGCTATGTGAGTTCTATGACAAGTTCACAGGACTGATTGTTCAGCTCAACCTTCCACTGGACTAGTTGCTCCATCTCAGGCACCCATTACTCATGCAGTTACCTTCCCAACAATATTCTCAGCTCCAGATGTACCAGGGCTCTTTCCTTTGGAGTTGGGAGGTATCTGCCATGGTATATCCTCTACCACTGGAAGCTGTCTCCCAGAGCCCTACATGGATCCAGTCTCTGAGCTCCAAGCATTCCTCCACAGAAACAGGTCTGTTGACTGCATCCCACAGAATCTCCCAGACGTCAGATGCCATAGCTGCTGTTCCATCCATGAAGAAGGCTCCAGACAATAGGAAGCAAAGCTCACCGCTGCCACCATTGTCTTAGACCTCCATACCCTGACAGGGTCACATTTGTTAAAACAGGTTCTCCCACTAGCAGACTTTCATGCCGGTAAAGAGCGGTAAAGGAATCTTCCAAAAATGAGGCAACATGAAGTTCTGAAGGTTTACATATAAGGACTGAGCATTTAATGAAACGATATATACAGTGCCAGGCAGCACCTGGCAGCCAATGGGAAATGACCCTCTGGCTTCTACTGCACTTTATCATAATACCTCCCTTAGAATTCTACTCTTAGTGCTCTGAAGCTTCTGCTCTGTGTCTCAGAGGCTGGGACATGATTAGACCAGGTAATTAGACCAGGTAATGAGACATAATTGAAAACATAATGGGATTAGTATTGCTCAACAATTGGCAAACAAGACAGAACAATATCTGTTCAAACCTTTAGCAGCTACACACACATTCCAGATTGGAGTTTTTGGAAAAGGCTATGGTGACCCACACAGTAATCCTATCAATAGATAGTAACTGATACACATAGACAATAACAATATTAAACAATATCAACATTAATACACAGCAAGCTTAAGCAATCACCCTGCACTCTACAGGTGCAGGGTGACTTCAACATAGGAGAGAGCTCTGGTATAGTGATAGAATTCAAGACTGGAACACTCTGGGCACAAGTATTTGCTATAAATAAGGCAGCTTTCTTCTTGGCTGTTCACAGGGAAAGAGTCCTAGCTCCTTCTCCTTTCTATTCTAGCAAAGTCTTAAACATTTTCTCTCTTTGGACAGACTGACAAGCAGCTCAGGGACGTGCGGTGAGTTCAGTGGCTGGTGAGGCACTGGCTAGTATCAGAGCCAGGTATACACATATATTAACTAACTTTCTGTGGTTTGTGTTTAGCTGTAAATTGCCTTTTACTCATTTACTGGACCCACACATATTATATATAATTTTTCTCGCCATTAAATGGACTTTCCAAAGATACCATTATTTTCATCATATCATATACGTTACTATTAAAAAAATATAAAATATGATAGAAAAACTGTTTTTCTGTGCCCCTGTTCCTATCATACTCTGTATTCGCCACTAGAGGGAGCAGAGGGATCTCCCTTGGCCTGTCATACTCTGTATCCACCACTAGAGGAAGCAGAGGGAGCTGCCTGGCACTGTCATACTCTGAAGCCACAGCTAGAGGGAGCAGGGGGAGCTGACTGGGTCCCTTCCTGTAAATCAGAGGCCAGCCTCCAGTGCAGGTGGTTGTTTGAATGGCTTGGACCAGTGGTGCTTTCCCATTGGTCCAAGCTATTCCATTGCTCTGTCAGGGTCTCTCTGAGGCTCTGACGAGCAGTATTCAGGAAGTAGGCAGCCTGCGTGTGTTCCTATGTAAATAGACGCGGCTGCAGCCCTCCTGAGCAACCTATGCGATTAGCTTAGTGTGGAAGCATACCACTGATGCGTAAATTGCGTAGGCTGTAAAAGGAATGCGTACAGAGGAAGAGGCAGAGTATGGAGCCGACAGCAGGGGAGCGTGGAGAAGATGAGTTTCTTTTATTATTTTAACTCTTAATGGCAAGTGAGGCTCTGCCTTACCTGCCTACCCTGACTGCACGTAGCTGAAGCAGCTCCACAGTCCAGGAAATCTGACATCTGTCCAAGGAAAATCTGACTGGCTCACAGGAGACAAGCGACTGGTGCTGGGGGAAAGGTCAGTATCCATCTGCAGTGTTTTTAGACTGAATTACTGCACTGGGCTACACATATGCTACACATATAATAATAGACTATACTTGCTATAAATGATTATTTAGCATATACTGTACATACAAACCATGCATTTACACTAAGTATAATAATGACAGTGCAGGCAATAGGTGCTAATATTTATTTTATGGCATAGACTTCACACTGTGCTCAGCCAGCAGTTCTGCTCTTAAATAATATGTGACTATAAACTGTGATATAAGACAGTTATAGGAAGTTATTAACTCACCTCCGACATTTCCATGGAGTTAAACCAAATGTTGAATTTCAACGTATCTGCAATTTCGTAGCAATTCTTACATTCATAATGCTGTCAATTCATACAGACAAATTGATAGCAAAATACAGTGCATTTCACTGCAATTCTGCAGCACCAAAATTGTCCCATAGAGAACTACCAATTTTTCTATTCACAGAACGCCGTGTGTTCTCACTGACACCAAGTTTTTTGGGGGATCAATAATTTCTACAAAATATTTGGGTATTGTTATAATCCGTGTGTTCTCACTGGCTGCCACCAAGTATTTTGGGGGGTCAGTAATTTCTACAAAATATTTGGGAATTGAGGTAATCTGTGTCTTGTCACTGCCACCCATCAGGGGGTCTCACTGATTTATAGGAGGTTTCTGGGAATTGGAATCTGTGTCTTGTCACTGGCTGCCAGCTACCAGGGTGTCTCACTGAGTTATACCAGAGTTCTGGAAATCATTAATCTTTATACCAGAGATGAATCAGAGTTCTGCAGCGCAGCATATCTCCAATTTTTATAACAGAGTTGAATCAGAGTTCTGTATATATTTAATCTATATATCACTCACCATGTCAGAAAGACCAAAAAGGTCAGGCAGACGCTCCCAGACACAGATAAGAGGGCAAGCAGCCTCTGTGTCGGGAGGCTGTGCCTCTGTTCGTCGTGGACGTGGTGCATCCTCTGCAGGGGCACGCTTGTCCTTTCTAATTGGTGCTGGCCGTCTTAAGCAGCAGCAACATACAGAGGATTTAATTGAATTGGCTAACCAGGCCATCCTCCTCATCCTCTGCCAGCCAGGCTTGTAGTGCTTTACAGTCCACCTCAGCTGCCAAAGCATCTAATGCAGCCTCCATGTCCACAGCTACTCCTGTCGCAGCCTCACTATCGCACACGGAGGAGTCAGCTGAATTGTTTGACTACAATCACAGTGACATGCTGCTTGAGGATGCGCAGCAACTACAGTGCTCTGATTCAATCTCTGAGGTTGAGGAAGGGAGTATAATGAACCTAGAGGAAGGGGGTGCCAGTGACACAAATAACTGGCACTCATGTTGCCCCAGCAGCTGCAGCATACTGCCAAGTTGGCTCCAGTGACGAGGAGATAGGGGATGATGATGACAATGATGATGAGGTCACTGACTCCACCTGGGTGCCTGATCAAACAGAGGAGTCAAGTGAGGAGGAGGCACAACAAACACGAGGCACAGCGTCCTCTATGATCAACCGTAGCACTAGCCAGTCCAAGGCATCAGATGTCAGAGCTGCTCTGGAGCAGAGCGCTGTGGTCTCAAAGCACACACGCAGGAACTCTGCTGTTCTTTAAAAAATGTGCAGCAGACCCCACCGTTGCTATTTGTAATCTATGTCAGAAGAGGCTCAAGCGTGGGAAAGACACTGGACGCTTGTGTACCACGTGCTTGAGGCGACATATGACCACCTGCCACGCATCCCGTTGGCGCAAAACTTTGCATAGGTCCTCCTCACCTGTCTCTACCCCCACTATATGTCCTGCCATGTCATTGACTCCAACCTCCACTGACAGGGATGATGCTACAGTAATAGATGTACCAGGTCCTTCCTTACAATGTGACAGCATCCCATCAGCTGAAGATTTACGCAGTCAGATTACGTTGCCCCAGCTGCTGCAGCCTAAGAAAAAATATAGTCCCAACCATCCCCAAGCACAGCGTCTAAATGCCATTTTAGCAAAATTACTCGCATTACAGCTGCTGCCTTTCCAGCTGGTGGACTCTGCTCATTTCCGTGAATTTGCTGAATGTGCTGTACCACAGTGGCAGGTTCCAAATGGCATTACTTTTCACGGAAGGCCATTCCAGCACTATGCCAGCACGTGGAAGACAATGTTATAGAGTCATTGGGAAATGCAGTCAGCAGCAAGGTGCATGTGACTTTAGACACGTGGTCCAGCAAGCATGGACAGGGCCGTTACATTTCCTTCACGGCACACTGGGTAACTCTGATTGCAGCTGGGAGGGATCCAAGACGGGGCTCTGTGATGGAGCTTGTTCATCCACCACGCCTCCAGAAAGCTGCTTGTATGAGGTCTGTCTGCTCCACCAACACCTCTCCCTCTTCTACCTCCTCCTTCTCTATCTCTGGTGAAGTGGCAGTTAAACCGAGTTTAAGTGGCAGGGGCTACGCAATGGCTCAAGCAAAAAGAAGAAATACTGTGCTTGAGCTGGTTTGTTTAAGGGACAGGAGCCACACCGGGCCAGAAATTCTGTCAGCTCTGCAGGGGCAGGTGCAGAGATGGTTAACACCATGCCAGCTTCAGCTGGGAATGGTCGTCTGTGATAATGGCAGCAACCTTCTCTCCGCCCTACGCCAGGGTAAGTTGATGCATGTACCATGCCTAGCACACGTCCTAAATATGGTGGTACAGCGTTTCCTAACCAGGTACCCAGGGATGGCAGAGCTTCTCAGCCAGGCCAGAAAAGTCTGCAGCCACTTCAGACGGTCATTACCAGCAAGTGTTCGGCAGGCAGAAATTCAAAGAGAATTCCACCTTCCCACAAACCGTCTGATCTGTGACATGCCCACCAGGTGGAACTCGACATTAGCAATGCTGCAGCATCTGCACAAGCAGCAGAGGGCCATCAACGAGTACCTGTGTGAGTATGGCACAAGCACAGGTCAACTTGTTTTTTTTTCCTCCGCAGTGGCCGATGATCAAGGATGCATGCACTGTACTGTCACCATTTGAGGAGGCAACGAGGATGGTGAGCAGAGACAGTGCATGCATCAGTGACACAATTCCTTTAGTGTTCCTGCTGGAGCACACTCTGCGGGGAATTATAGATGTGGCTCTAGAGGCAGAGCAGCGGGAGGAAGAGAAGGCCTTCCCTAGCTCTGAAGGCCCCAGTCTTTCCGCAGACAGCATTCCAGCGGGTCCTCCTCAGATCAGACAGGAGGAGGATGAGGAGGAATATTTAAGTAGTGGGGGCATTGAAGGTGGGGATTCCTCAAGGGAGGGTTTTGTGTGCACAGAAACACAAGGACTAGTACGTGGCTGGGAGGAGGAAGTGCACAATGGGGTCATCCTCCTTATTGACCAGGAAGACTCAGAAGCTAATGCCACCTCCAACCTAAGCTGCATGGGCTCCCTTATCCAGCAAAGCCTGGTAAAGGACCCCAGGATTCGTGCTATCAAGGCAGAGCCGTAGCTAGCTCCTTTTGCACCCGAGGCAAGAATAGAAAATTGTGCCCCCCCCACACAATATTTTTAGAGGTTATTTAGAGGAAAATAGGTAATAAATAACAAGAAAATTAATAATACTAAATAACGTTTGTCTCCCCTGTGTTAGTCAGCAGAGGCGGCTCCAGATTTGGTGAGGCCTTTAGGCGAAGCTCAGTTATGAGGCTCGATTGGGTATTGAACATGAGAGCGTTGTGGATTGGTTAGTGAACATGAGAGCGTTGTGGATTGGGTATTGAACATGAGAGCGTCGTGGATTGGTTAGTGAACATGAGAGCGTTGTGGATTGGGTATTGAACATGAGAGCGTCGTGGATTGGTTAGTGAACATGAGAGCGTTGTGGATTGGGTAGTGAACATGAGAGCGTTGTGGATTGGGTATTGAACATGAGAGCGTTGTGGATTGCGTATTGAACATGAGAGCGTTGTGGATTGGTTAGTGAACATGAGAGCGTTGTGGATTGGGTATTGAACATGAGAGCGTCGTGGATTGGATAGTGAACATGAGAGCGTTGTGGATTGGGTATTGAACATGAGAGCGTTGTGGATTGCGTATTGAACATGAGAGCGTTGTGGATTGCATAATGAACATGAGAGCGTTGTGGATTGCGTATTGAACATGAGAGCGTTGTGGATTGCGTATTGAACATGAGAGCGTTGTGGATTGGGTATTGAACATGAGAACGTTGTGGATTGGTTAGTGAACATGAGAGCGTTGTGGATTGGTTAGTGAACATGAGAGCGTTGTGGATTGGTTAGTGAACATGAGAGCGTTGTGGATTGGGTATTGAACATGAGAGCGTTGTGGATTAGGTATTGAACATGAGAGCGTTGTGGATTGGGTATTGAACATGAGAGTGTTGTGGATTGGGTATTGAACATGAGAGCGTTGTGTGGATTGGGTATTGAACATGAGAGCGTTGTGGATTGGGTAGTGAACATGAGAGTGTTGTGTTTTATTCAATGAGAGGAGCATTATTATATGTATATTAACCTCCCTGGCAGTAATCACGAGTGTGGCTCGGGGTTAATTTTCAGTACCAAAAGCAGTAACCCAGAGCCACACTCGGGATTGTACATACCTTGTCCCTGCGTTCCCTCGATGTCCTCCCGCTGTGTCCCCCAGCTGTTTGCAGCACACTGCTTCCAGGGCCCCTTCCCTGCGCGCGTCATGATGCTGGGTTGCAGAAAAAAAAATCCTATTTAAGAGAAATTACTGATTTGATATAAAATCGGAGAGGGGAGGAGAGTTTATAGGGGGAGCTGGTGGGTAGAGATGTGGGGGGAAGAGAGCTGGGGGGGCTGGGGTAGAGATGTGGGGGGCTGTGGGGGTTGGGGTAGGAAGTAGAGATCTGGGGGCAGGGGGTTAGAGGGCTGAGGGGCAGATATGTGAAAGTATAGATCTGGGGGTAGATATGTGGAAGTAGAGATCTGGGGGGGCTGGGGTTAGAGGGCTGAGGGGTAGAGACCTGGGGCAGATATGTGGAAGTAGAGATCTGGGGGGGCTGGGGTTAGAGGGCTGAGGGGTAGAGAGCTGGGGGCAGATATGTGGAAGTAGAGATTTGGGGGACTGGGGGTAGAGGGCTGGGGGTAGAGGGCTGAGGGGTAGAGATGTGGGGGTAGAGGGCTGGGGGTAGAGCTTGGGGGCTGGGGTAGAGATGTGGGGGGCTGGGGTAGAGATGGGGTAGAGATGTGGGGGTAGAGCTTGGAGGGCTGGGGTAGAGATGTGGGGGTAGAGCTTGGGGGGTGGGGTAGAGCTTGGGGGCTGGGGTGTAGACAGCTGGGGGAAAGCTGCTAAAGAGGGGGTAGAGAGATGGGGAGGTAGAGCTAATGAGGGGGAGCTGGGAGGAGGGAGCTGCAGGAGAGGGGGCTGTTTGAGGGGAGAGCAGCTGGGGGTGATCTTACCTAAGAGGTATCCCCCTGGCTGCAGCTGCAGTGCTCTGCTCTCCTGCTTCTTCTCTTCCTGCTCCCTCCCTTCCACGTGGTGTGGGGAAAGGAAGTCTTGCAGGAGGATGGGAGGAGCAGCCGGAAGGGGCCTTGCTCAGCAGCTGAGTGAGACACCTTCTGCCGGCTCCTTCCCATTCTCCTGCACGTCTCCCATCTCGCTGCTCTCAGCGAGAGAATCATGCAGCCATCAGCCCCAAGTCTCCCCTGCACTCAACTCCTCTCCGGCAGTTAGAGAGGGGATTTTCTTTCTGCCTGCTCCTGCGCCCAGTTGCAGCTGTGCCTGAGGCGAGTGCCTCACTGGCCTCACCCTCCCTACGGCCCTGTATCAAGGAGAGGGATCATTATTGGTTGGCAAGCCTTCTTGATCCACGTTACAAGGGTAAAGTTGCAGAGCTCATCCTGCACATCCTGCACAGAGGGAGGACATGATGAAGAAAACTTGAGGACGCTCTAAAGATACACTTGTGTAACACCTTTCCAGGTACTGGTAGGTTACCAAGTGATGACACAGGTGCTTCTGAGGCTGCGGATGATCAGAGGAAAAGAGGTGAAGGCCGGGCCGCTTGACTGATGCCTTTTTACATTTTTTTAGTCCACGACGCCCAGGGACGTCGAATGTAGGCACCCATTGCCAGCATCTTTACCGTATAATGCAGGACTACCTAGGGGCAAGGGCAAACCTGGATACCTTTCCAGCAGATGATCCACTGGCTTACAGGGTGTTGAGATTGGATCACTGGCAAGAACTTATCCAATATGCTATGCAGCTACTAGGTTGCCCTTCATCCAGTGTGCTTTCTGAAAGGACGTTCAGTGCCGCTGGACATTTTGTCACAGACAAAAGAGTGCATCTCTCTACCGACTCTGTAGACCAGCTGACATTTATAAAAATGAATCAGTCCTGGATCAGCAGCTATCAATCCCCTGATGCTGACATAACGGAATAGATCGGGGATTTCTTCTGCATTCACAAAACCTCCACCACTGAACTCCTACACAATACCACAAAGGGGTTATAGTGTGAAGGCACTTGCTGCTACCAAAGGCAAAATACTTGGGCGCACTGACGCCATTACCAGATTTATATAAATTTGAATTTTTTGAACCGCAGGGTCCAATTCTTGCACTCTTCCACAATACCACAAAAGGGTTACCGTGTGAAGGCACTTGCTGCCACCAAAGGCACAATATTTGGGTGCATTGACGCCTTTACCAGATTCATATCTTTTTAACATAGGACCGCATGGTCCACCCCTGCACTCTTCCACAATACCACAGAGGGGTTACTGTATGATGGCACTTGCTGGCCTGGCACCAAAGGCACAATATTTGGGTGCACTGATGCCTTTACCAGATTCATATTTTTTTAACATAGGACCGCATGGTCCACCCCTGAACTCTTCCACAATACCACAGAGGGGTTACTGTATGATGGCACTTGCTGGCCTGGCACCAGAGGCACAATATCTGGGTGCACTGACACCTTTACCAGATTCATATCTTTTTAATATAGGACCGCAGTGTCCAACCCTGCACTCTTCCACAATACCACAAAAGGGTTACGGTGTGAAGGCACTTGCTGGCCATGACAGGCACATTATTTGGGTGCACTGCCAGTGACGCCTATATTACCAGATTTATATCATTTTATATCACGATATAATGATATAGATTTATAATGATTTATATCATTTTAATTTCCAACCCTGCACTCTTCCACAATACCACAGAGGGGTTACGGTGTGACGACACTGTTGCCGACACTAAAGGCCCAATTTTAAAGCACCTATTGTTACTTTCATCCAAAGCCTGCATAAGTTTCACCATAATTTAGAGAAAAAATCTGTAAACTTGTTCTGCGTGTCCAAAAAGGTCTCCTCTTTTAATACAGACTGCCGCCCCAAGCAGTTGTTTATGAATAGATTAAAGAAAACCGTTTACCGTCATTTGAAATGTCATTTTTTTCGTTTTTAAATGTTTCTATACATCCTACAAATCCGCCACTTCACGGGCAGGTTATGGGGACCTCCTAGGAACGATATTTGAAGGAATTTTTCGTTTAAAAACAATTTAATATTGGACCGCGGGGTCCAACCCTGCACTCTTCCACAATACCACAAAGGGGTTACGGTGTGAAGGCACTTGCTGCCACCAAAGGCACAATATTTGGGTGCACTGACGACTGTACCAGACTCATATCAATTTAATATTGGACCGCACATGTTTTATACATGTCAGCCAGTCTACAGAGTCGGTGGACAGACACACTCTTTTGTCTGTGAAAAAACCTCCAGCGGCACTGAACGTCCTTTCAGAAAGCACGCTGGATGAAGGGCAACCTAGTAGCTGCATAGCATATTGGATAAGTTCTGGCAAGTGATCCAATCTCAACACCCAGTAAGCCAGTGGATCATCTGCTGTAAAGCTATCCAGGTCTGCCCTTGCCCCTAGGTAGTCCTACACCATATGGTGAAGACGCTGACAATGGGTGCCTACATTTGATGCCCCTTGGCGTCGTGGACTAAAAAAATTTCAAAATGTATCAGTCAAGCGGCCCGGCCTTCACCACTATTCCTCTGATCATCCGCAGCCTCAGAAGCACCTGTGTCATCACTTGGTAACCTACCAGTGCCTGGAAAGGTGATACACAAGTGTCGCTTTAGAGCGTCCTCAAGTTGTTTCATTCTGTGCTACCTCTGTGCGGGCAGGATGAGCTCTGCAACTTTACCCTTGTATCGTGGATCAAGAAGGCTTGCCAACCAGTAATGATCACTGTCCTTGATAGCATGAATCCTGGGGTCCTTTAGCAGGCTTTGCAGGATAAGGGAGCCCATGCAGCGTAGGTTGGAGGTGGCATTAGCTTTCTAGTCTTCCTGGTCAATGAGGATGACGCCATTGTGCACTTCCTCCTCCCAGCCACGTACTAGTCCTTGTGTTTCTGGGCACACAAAACCCTCCCTTAAAGAATTTCCATCTTCAATGCCCCCACTACTTAAATATTCCTCCTCCTTCTCATCTTCCTCCTGTCTGATCTGAGGAGGTCCCGCAGGAATGCTGTCTGCGTATAGACTGGGGCCTTGAGAGTTAGGGAAGGCCTCCTCTTCCTTCCGCTGCTCTGCCTCTAGTGCCACATCTATAATTCCCCGCAGAGTGTGCTCCAGCAGGAACACTAAAGGAATTGTGTCACTGATGCATGCACTGTCCCTGCTTACCATCCTCGTTGCCTCCTCAAATGGTGACAGTAAAGTGCATGTATCCTTGATCATCAGCCACTGCGGGGGGGAAACCAAGTTGACCTGAACCTGTCCTTGTGCCATACTCACACAGGTACTCATTGATGGCCCTCTGCTGCTTGTGCAGACGCTGCAGCATTGCTTATGTCAAGTTCCACCTGGTGGGAATGTCACAGATCAGAGGGTTTGTGGGAAGGTGGAATTCTCTTTGAATTTCTGCCAGGCGAACATTTGCTAGGAATGACCGTCTGAAGTGGCTGCAGACTTTTCTGGTCTGGCTGAGAAGCTCTGCCAGCCTTGGGTACCTGTTTAGGAAACGCTGTACCTCCAGATTTAGGATGTGTGCTAGGCATGGTACATGCGTCAACTTAGCCTGGCGTAGGGCAGAGAGAATGCTGCCATTATCACAGACGACCATTCCCAGCGCAAGCTGGCATGGTGTTAACCATCTCTGCACCTGCCCTTGCAGAGCTGACAGAATTTCTGGCCTGGTGTGGTTCCTGTCCCCTAAACAAACCAGCTCAAGCACAGTATAGCATCTTTTTGCTTGAGCCATTGCGTAGCCCCTGCCACGCGTCGGTTTAACTGCCACTTCACCAGAGACAGAGAAGGAGGAGGAGGAGGAGGAGGAAGAGGTGGTGTAGCAGACAGATCTCATACAAGCAGCTTTCTGGAGGCGTGGTGGATAAACAAGCTCCAGCACAGAGCCCCGTCTTGGATCCCTCTCAGCTGCAAACAAAGTTACCAAGAGTGCCGTGAAGGAAATGTAACGGCCCTGTCCATGCTTGCTAGACCACGTGTCTAAAGTCATGTGCACCTTGCTGCTGACTTCCTTTCCCAATGACTCCATAACATTGTCTTCCACGTGCTGGTATAGTGCTGGAATGGCCTTCCGTGAAAGGAAATGGTGTTTTGGAACCTGCCACTGTTGTACAGCACATTCAGGAAATTCACGGAAGGAAGCAGAGTCCACCAGCTGGAAAGGCAGCAGCTGTAATGTGAGTAATTTTGCTAAACTGGCATTTAGACGCGGTGCTTGGGGATGGTTGGGACTATATTTTTTCTTATGCTGCAGCAGCAGGGGTAACGTAACCTGACTGCGTAAATCTTCAGCTGATGAGATGCTGTCACATTGTGAGGAAGGACCTGGTACACCCATTACTGTAGCATCATCCCTGTCAGTGGAGGTTGTAGGCAATGACATGGCCAGACATATAGTGGGGGTAGAGACAGATGAGGAGGACCTATGCAAAGTGTTGTGCCAACGGGATGCGTGGCAGGTGGCCAAATGTCGCCTCAAGCACGTGGTACCCAAGCGTGGGATGTCTTTCCCACGCTTGATCCTTATCTGACATAGATTACAAATAGCAATGGTGCGGTCTGCTGCACATTTCTTAGAGAACTCCCAGACAGCAGAGATCCTAGATGTGTGCTGCGAGACAACAGCACTCTGCACCTGAGCAGCTCTGACATCTGATGCCTTGGACTGGCTGCGGTTGGTCATAGAGGATGTTGTGCCTCGTGTTTGTTGTGCCTCCTCCTCCTTCTCACTTGACTCCTCTGTTCGATCAGGCACCCAGGTGGAGTCAGTGACCTCATCATCATCATCACCCCTATCTCCTGGTCACTGGAGCCAACTGGAGCCAACTGTATGCTGCAGCTGCTGGGACAACATGAGTGCCAGTTATTTGTGTCACTGGCACCCCCTTCCTCTAGGTTGATTATACTCCCTTCCTCAACCTCAGAGTTTGAATCAGAGCACTGTAGATGCTGCGCATCCTCAAGCAGCATGTCACGGTCATTGTAGTCAAACAATTCAGCTGACTCCTTCGTGTGTGATAGTGAGGCTTCAGCAGGAGTAGCTGTGGACATGGAGGCTGAATTAGATGTTTTAGAAGCTGAGGTGGACTGTAAACCACTACAAGCCTGGCTGGCAGAGGACTCGGTGGATGAGGATGGCCTGGTTAGCCAATCCTGCAAATCCTCTGTATGTTGCTACTGCTTAAGATGGCCAGCCCCAGTTAGAAAGGACAAGCGTGCCCCTGCAAAGGATGCACCACGTCCACGACAACCAGAGGCACAGCCTCCCGACACACAGGCTGCTTGCCCTCTTATCTGTGTCTGGGAGCGTCTGCCTGTCCTTTTTGGTCTTTCTGACATGGTGAGTGATATATAGATTAAATATATACAGGACTCTGATTCAACTCTGCTATAAAAAATTGGAGATATGCAGAACTCTGATTAAACTGTGTTATCTAGATTAAAGATTTCCAGATCTCTGGTCTAACTCAGTGAGACACCCTGATAGCTGGAAGCCAGTGACAAGACAAAGAATAAAATTCTCAGAAATCTGATACAAATCTGTGAGACCCCATGATAGGACCCCCTGATAGCTGGCAACGGTGACAAGACACAGATTACAATTCCCAGGAACCTCCTATAAATCAGTGAGACCCCTGATGGGTGGCAGTGACAAGACACAGATTGCAAATCCCAGGAACCTCCTGTAAATCAGTGAGGCCCCCTGATAGTTGGCAGTGACAAGACTCAAATTACAATTCCCAGAAACCACCTATAAATTAGTGAGACCCCCTGATGGGTGGCAGTGACAAGACACAGATTACAGTTTCCAGAAACCACCTATATGTCAGTAAAGACCCCCTGATAGAACCCCCTGATAGCTGGCAATAGTGACAAGACACAGATTACAATTCCCAGATATCTGCTACAAGTCTGTGAGACCCCTGATCTGTAGCAGTGACAAGACACAGATTACAATTGCCAGGAACCTCCTATAAATCCGTGAGACCCCCTGATAGTTGGCAGTGACAAAACTCAAATTACAATTCCCAGAAACCACCTATAAATTAGTGAGACCCCCTGATGGGTGGCAGTGACAAGACACAGATTACAGTTTCCAGAAACCACCTATGTGTCAGTAAAGACCCCCTGATAGCTGGCAATAGTGACAAGACACAGATTACAATTCCCAGATATCTGCTACAAGTCTGTGAGACCCCCTGATGGGTAGCAGTGACAAGACACAGATTACAATTGCCAGGAACCTCCTTTAAATCCATGAGACCCCCTGATATTTGGCAGTGACAAGACTCAAATTACAATTCCCAGAAACCACCTATAAATTAGTGAGACCCCCTGATGGGTGGCAGTGACAAGACACAGATTACAATTCCCAGGAACCTCCTATAAATCAGTGAGACCCCCTAATGGGTGGCAGTGACAAGACACAGATTACAATTCCCAGATATCTGCTAGAAGTGTGAACCCCCAATAGCTGCTGGCAGTGAGTGAGAACACACAGATTACAACAATTCCCAGATATCTTCTAGAAGTGAGACCCCCACAATAGCTGTTGGCAGTGAGAACACACAGATTACAACAATTCCCAGATATTTTGTAGAAATGAGACCCCCACAATAGCTGCTGGCAGTGAGAACACACAGATTACAACAATTCCCAGATATCTTCTAGGAGTGAGACCCCCACAATAGCTGCTGGCAGTGAGAACACAAAGATTACAACAATTCCCAGATATTTTGTAGAAAATAGACCCTCACAAATTGTAGCTGCTGGCAGTGAGAACACACAGATTACAACAATTCACAGATATCTTGTAGAAGTGAAACCCCCAATAGTTGCTGGCAGTGAGAACACACACTAACAGAACAATCTCCTCTCGAAAAACACACGCTGGGGCAGAGTGAAGCCTTATATAGTTTGCTGTTGGACTTAGCTCTGTGAGCCCATGATTGGGCAAAATTTGCCCAATCAGGACTCTGAGCCGTGATTGGCATAGTCTTGCACCTGTCTTGCACCTGACCTGTGGTCAGATGCAAGGCTGTAGCCAATTACAAGCTTCAGGTCAGTGGAAAAGTGCATTGTGGTCCATTGTGGTGCATTGTGGGCGAACACGCTGCGAACACGCGGAAATGTTCGGAGTTCGATGAACAGCCGAACGGGCGATGTTCGAATTGAACTCCGAACAGATCGAACCTAACAGCTCATCCCTAATAATGATATTGAATGATGACTGTCAACTTATAATATAACACTAGATGGCAGTGTTGATTTTCAAATTTAAAATTGCAATATTTGATTCTATTTATTCCTTAATTTATTTGACATAGGTCATAAGTCAATCTCCTCTTATCGGATTCTTTTATTCAAACAAAGACCGTTTCACGTTCTCTTCAGCCTTCTGTCTCTACTGTCAAATTTAAATTTAGGATCACAGATTCTCTTCCCTATTTCAAGGTTTGTCTTCTCAGTTTACTCTTTTCTGTTAAAATATAAATTCTTCGACTTTTAAACTACCTATTTTTCTTAATCTTCAGCAAATATACCAACATAGCACTACTACAATATATATTGGAGCTACTAAATATTGGATAAATATATATGATTATATATATACTTGCGCATAGCTATTTTTGTGCATAGATATGTTTTTAAACTGAAAAAATATATATATTTTATTCAAAAACGAACAAATAGTAGCACTTAGTCTACAACATATATCATATAGAACAACTATGACGTCTTTATGTCTACACAATTATATTCATATTTAAAACACACACATAAATCCTTTTATTCCACCACTATGTTTAAACTCTTTTTGAACTCGTCTTTTTTTTCTTCAAAGTAGGTGAACGGTAACACAAGAAAAATATATGGATTAGAGGCTATACACAAAATGGCGACAGGATCCATTTTGTTTTTCTATGAAAATACCCAACAATTACAGCGACCTTTCCCTGCATTACGGCGGCCATGTGGTGCTTGCTGAGTACACCGCAGGGTCGCCGAAATGGGATCGCCAAATCGCACCGAATTGAAGAGAACGAAAAGTCACGAAAGTGCGGTGACTTTTTCGATTCTCTTTGAATAACCCTGTATATAATGAGGTACAGGCAAAAAGGCATAAGCATAAGATGTTTAATTATGGCTGTTAGGACTACTTGGCACAATAGCCCTTATAGTCAGCAACAATTGGCGGTCCCAAATGCCATTAAAAGCTATCAGATGTTATATACTAAAAGGTGTACCTAAGAGAGAAGATCTTTGCAGAAAAACATACATTAGGTCCAAGGTTCAGTCCCCATAATGGGTTAACAGCATATTAAAAGTATGATCAACAGAGAAACGTTTCCACATTGCAGCCAGGCCCCCTGGTGGTGGGAGCAATACTTTGTAGCCCTTGTGGGTTTATGGGTTAATTTAATTCAGGCTCTCCACCCCTGGATTCTCTGTGGCTGATTTGGCCTGTGGTCACATGACCTGCCTGTCACATTTTCCTTGGTTTTGGCCATGCCCCCTGGTGGTGAGAGTCATTCCTGTCTGGTTTCCCCTGTTTTGTGTTTGACTGTGCTGTCTGGGGACGCTCTGGTGTTCTGCTGTGATCTTCTGGTCGGAGGTCACATGGTCCAATCACACTGACCCACTCCATATATATATCCCAGCAGCACAGAGCTTCTTTTGACTGTTTGTTTAGTTCCATGGTGGTTGTGGTTCATGTGTCCTGTTCCTGATTCTCGTGTTGCTGTAAAGATTCAAGTCTAGTATTTCCTGGTTTTGACTCTTGGCTTACATTTCTGGATATTCTCTTTCTTGTTCCCTGTACTCTGAATTCTGTTATTCTTATTACTGACCTGGCCTGGCTTTGAACCGCTCCTGTGTATGACCTTAGCGTGTTCTCTGGACCTCTCTATTGCCTGTTCCCTGTATTACTGTATGCCTGTTCAGTTGCCAATCTCTGATAGTCTTGACCATTCCTATGTTTCATGTTTTAGGTATCTTGTTTAAGTTTAGCTTACTCAGAGGCCAACATACAAGGACCTCTTCAGTATAGGATTTCTGTCTGTCTTGTAAACTCTTGCCCTTCTTACTCTGCTTGCTCTGTTATTCTTTGAGGCTTTCTTAGAAATCATTCCCAGGATCCCTTTAGTTTTCTCCCTGGCCCTCCTGTCCCTTGTGTCTCCATCTGGTTTCTGTATTGCACTGGAATCTCTATAATATATCTGTCCTGTAATAAGTCAGCAGTAGTGATGAGCCGAACATGTCCGAGTTCGGGTTCGTACCCGAACCCGAACATTCCAAATGTTCGAATCCAAATCCAAATCCGAATCTGAACCCAATACAAGTCAATGGGGCTGAAAATTCGGTTTTTAGAGTGACCTCCAAGAGGGCATATATGCTAGATATTTGCCATTAAAGGTGTATGGGGGTCCGGGTAGTGCCCTGGGGGACAGGAAACAAGGACAAAAAGTTTTTAAAAAAACGTTTTTTAAAGGGACAGTGAGTTTTCCATGAAATAAGGGTTAAAAATAAAAATGAAAAATTCCTTCAAATATCATGCCTAGGAGGTCCCCATAACCTGCCCGTGAAGTGGTGGATTTCTAGGATGTATAGAAACACTTGAAAACAAAAAAATTACGTTTCAAATGATGGTAAATGCTTTTCCTTTAATCTATCCATAAACAACTGCTTGGGGCGGCAGTCTGTATGAAAAGAGGAGACATTTTTGGACACGTAGAAAAAGTTTAGTGATTTTTTGTCTAAATTATTGTGAAACTTATGCAGACTTTGGATGAAAGTAACAATAGGTGCTTTAGAATTGGGCCTTTAGCGTCGGCAACAGTGCCGTCACACCGTAACGCCTCTGAGGATATGAATCTGATACAGGCGTCAGTGGCAGTGCACCCAAATATTGTGCTTTTGGTGCCAGGCCTGCAAGTACTATCATACAGTATCCCCTCTGTAGTATTGTGGAAGAATGCAGAGGGGACCTTGCGGTCCTATATTAGAAAGACATGAATCTGGTAAAGGCGTCAGTGCACCCAGATATTGTGCCTTTGGTGCCAGACTGCCAGGCCAGCAAGTATCATCATACAGTAACCCCTCTGTAGTAATGTGGAAGAATGCAGAGGTGGACCATGTGGTCCTATATTAAAAAGATATGAATCTGGTAAAGGAGTTAGTGCACCCAGATATTGTGCTTTTGGTGACAGATGGCCTGCAAGTACTATTATCATACAGTAACCCCTCTGTAGTATTGTGGAAGAGTGCAGGGTTGGACCCTGCTGTTCAAAAAATTTAAATGATATAAATCTGGCACAGGCGTCAGTGCAGCCAAATATTTTGCCTTTCATGGCAGCAAGTGCATTCACACCATAACCCTTTTGTGGTATTGTGGAAGAGTTCAGTGCTTGAGGTTTTGTGCATGCAGAAGACATCCCCGATCTATTCCGTTACGTCAGCATCAGGGGATTGATAACTGCTGATCCAGGACTGATTCATTTTTATAAATGTCAGCCGGTCTACAGAGTCGGTGGACAGACGCACTCTGTTGTCTGTGACAAAACCTAAAGCGGCACTGAACGTCCTTTCAGAAAGCACGCTAGATGAAGGGCAACCTAGTAGCTGCATAGCATATTGGCTAAATTCTGGCCAGTGATCCAATCTCAACACCCAGTAAGCCAGTGGATCATCTGCTGGAAAGGTATCAGGTTTGCCCTTGCCCCTAGGTAGTCCTGCACCATATGTGTCACGGTTCCCAGATCCCACCACGCAGTACACTCCACAGAGCCCAGAAGCTACCAACAGAGTAGCCGTGAATAATCTCTAACTGACTGGTCCTTAGAATTGGCCAGGTAAACCAGCTAGACAGAAAGGGTTAACAACACAAGGAGTAGTCAGCCGAGCCAGAATCAGGAATACAGAGTTCAGAATGGTCAAATAGAATAGCCGGGTCGATATCAGAGCAGTAGCGTAGTACAAGAAAATAGTCTAGGGCAACAGAAGGCAGAATAGTCAGAAAACAAGCAGAGGTCAATAACGGGTTAATCAATATAGCAGTCAGGTACAAGGAGCTCAGGTATGGATAACCACGATCTGGCAACTACTGAGAATACACTGAGGGTTTTTAAAGACCTTCACCAGACTACGCCCCCCATTCAAGCCGCGCCTCATGCATCCACCTCCCTGCCTGTCTCCATTTAAACCGGGCAGTGGTCAGCGAGCAGCATCAGACATGCTGCCCTCAAGCACACAGGTAGGGCTGGAAGCCCCCAATGTTACAATATGGTGAAGACGCTGACAATGGGTGCCTACATTTGACGTCCCTGGGCGTCGTGGACTAAAAAAAATTAAAAATGCATCAGTCAAGCGGCCCTGGCCTTCACCACTATTCCTCTGATCATCCGCAGCCTCAGAAGCACGTGTGTCATCACTTGGTAACCTACCAGTGCCTGGAACGGTGTTACACAAGTGTCGCTTTAGAGCGTCCTCAAGTTTTTTCATCCTGTGCGCTCTCTGTGCGGGCAGGATGAGCTCTGCAACTTTACCCTTGTATCGTGGATCAAGAAGGGTTGCCAACCAGTAATGATCCCTCTCCTTGATAGCATGAATCCTGGGGTCCTTTAGCAGGCTTTGCATCATAAGGGAGCCCATGCAGCGTAGGTTGGAGGTGGCATTAGCTTCAGAGTCTTCCTGGTCAATGAGGATGACCGTATCGTGCAATTCCTCCTCCCAGCCACGCACTAGCCCTTTTGTTTCTGGGCACACAAAACCCTCCCTTGAGGAATCCCCACCTTCAGTGCCCCCACTACTTAAATATTCCTCCTCCTCATCCTCCTCCTGTCTGATCTGAGTAGGACCCGCTGGAATGTTGTCTGCGGAAAGACTGGGGCCTTGAGAGCTAGGGAAGGCCTCCTCTTCCTCCCGCTGCTCTGCCTCTAGAGCCACATCTATAATTCCCCGCAGAGTGTGCTCCAGCAGGAACACTAAAGGAATTGTGTCACTGATGCATGCACTGTCCCTGCTCACCATCCTTGTTGCCTCCTCAAATGGTGACAGTACAGTGCATGCATCCTTGATCATCAGCCACTGCGGAGGGGAATAAAACCAAGTTGACCTTAGCCTGTCCTTGTGCCATACTCACACAGGTACTCGTTGATGGCCCTCTGCTGCTTGTGCAGACGCTGCAGCATTGCTAATGTCGAGTTCCACCTGGTGGGCATGTCACAGATCAGACGGTTTGTGGGAAGGTGGAATTCTCTTTGAATTTCTGCCAGGCGAACGCTTGCTGGGAATGACCGTCTGAAGTGGCTGCAGACTTTTCTGGCCTGGCTGAGAAGCTCTGGCAGCCCTGGGTACTTGGTTAGGAAACGCTGTACCACTAGATTTAGGACGTGTGCTAGGCATGGTACATGTGTCAATTTACCCTTGCGTAGGGGCGGAGAGAAGGTTGCTGCCATTATCGCAGACGATCATTCCCAGCTGAAGCTGGCATGGTGTTAACCATCTCTGCACCTGCCCCTGCAGAGCTGACAGAATTTCTGGCCCGGTGTGGCTCTTGTCCCCTAAACAAACCAGCTCAAGCACAGTATGGCATCTTTTTGCTTGAGCCATTGCGTAGCCCCTGCCACTTGTCGGTTTGAGTGCCACTTCACCAGAGACAGAGAAGGAGGAGGAAGAGGTATTGGAGCAGACAGACCTCATACAAGCAGCTTTCTGGAGGCATGGTAGATGAACAAGCTCCAGCACAGAGCCCCGTCTTGGATCCCTCCCAGCTGCAATCAGAGTTGCCCAGTGTGCCGTGAAGGAAATGTAACGACCCTGTCCATGCTTGCTGGACCACGTGTCTAAAGTCACATGCACCTTCTTGCTGACTGCCTTTCCCTTTGACTGGATAACATTGTCTTCCACGTGCTGGTATAGTGCTGAAATGGCCTTGCGTGAAAAGTAATGGCATTTTGGAACCTGCCATTGTGGTACAGCACATTCAGCAAATTCACGGAAGGGAGCAGAGTCCACCAGCTGGAAAGGCAGCAGCTGCAATGCGAGTAATTTTGCTAAGCTGGCATTTAGACGCTGTGCTTGGGGATGGTTGGGACTATATTTTTTGTTACGCTGCAGCAGCTGCGGCAACGTAATCTGACTGTGTAAATCTTCAGCTGATGGGATGATGTCACATTGTGAGGAAGGAGCTGTTACATCCATTACTGTAGCATCATCCCTGTCAGTGGAGGTTGTAGGCAATGACATGGAAGGACATACAGTGGGGGTAGAGACAGATGAGGAGGAGGAGGACCAACGCAAAGTTTTGCACCAACAGGATGTGTGGCAGGAGGTCATAATTTGCCTCAAGCACGTGGTACCCAAGTGTCCGGTGTCTTTCCCACGCTTAAGCCTCATCTGACATAGATTACAAATAGCAACGGTGGGTCTGAGGCACATTTCTTAAAGAACTCCCAGCAGACAGCAGAGTTCCTGCGTGTGTGCTTTGAGACAACAGCGCTCTGCTGCGGAGCAGCTCTGACATGTGATGCCTTGGACTGGCTAGTGCTACGGTTGGTCATAGAGGATATTGTACCTCGTGTTTGCTGTGCCTCCTCCTCCCCCTTTTCCTCACTTGATTCCTCTGTTTGATCAGGCACCCAGGTGGAGTCAGTAACCTCATCATCATTGTCATCATCATCCCCTATCTCCTCGTCACTGGAGCCAACTTGGCAGTATGCTGCAGCTGCTGGAGCAACATGAGTGCCAGTTATTTGTGTGTCATCACTGGCACCCCCTTCCTCTAGGTTGATTATACTCCCTTGCTCAACCTCAGAGATTGAATCAGAGCACTGTACTTGCTGCGCATCCTCAAGCAGCATGTCACTCTCATTGTAGTCAAACAATTCAGCTGACTCCTCCGTGTGTGATAGCGAGGCTACGGCAGGAGTAGCTGTGGACATGGAGGCTGCATTAGATGCTTTGGCAGCTGAGGTCAGGGGCGGACTGGGCCGGGGGGCAGGGTGGCAAGCAGGGTGTTATTTATTACTTAATTTGCTTCCCGTGTTTGTTTTTACTTAAACATGGGCTCGAGTTGCGTGACTCTGGGCCTCTGTGTGGTGCTTGCCACCCGGGCCAAATGTTGCCAGTCAGCGCCTGGCTGAGGTGGACTGTAAATCACTAGAAGCCTTGCTGGCAGAGGACTCGGAGGATGAGGATGGCCTGGTTAGCCAATCCACCAAATCCTCTGTATATTGCTGCTGCTTAAGACGGCCAGCACCAGTTAGAAAGGACAAGCATGCCCCTGCAGAGAATGCACCACGTCCACCACGACCAGAGGCACAGCCTCCCGACACAGGGGCTGCTTGCCCTCTTATCTGTGTCTGGGAGCGTCTGCCTGTCCTTTTTGTTCTTTCAGACATAGTGAGTGATATATAGATTAAATATATACAGAACTCTGATTCAACTCTGGTAAAAAGATTAAAGATTTACAGAACTCTGGTATAACTCAGTGAGACACCCTGATAGCTGGCAGCCAGTGACAAGACACAGATTACAATTCCCTCCTATAAATCAGTGAGACCCCCCTGATGGGTGGCAGTGAGAAGACACAAATTGCAATTTGAATAAACTGCTAGAAGTATGTGGGACCCCCTGATCGGTGGCAGTGAGAAGCCACAGATTACAAGTCTCAGAAACCTCCTATAAATCAGTGTGACCCCTTGATGGGTGGCAGTGAGAAGCCAAAGATTACAAGTCTCATAAACCTCCTATAAATCAGTGTGACCCCTTGATGGGTGGCAGTGAGAAGCCACAGATTACAAGTCTCAGAAACCTCCTATAAATCGGTGTGACCCCTTGATGGGTGGCAGTGAGAAGCCACAGATTACAAGTCTCAGAAACCTCCTATAAATAAGTGAGACCCCCTGATGGGTGGCAGCCAGTGAGAACACACGGATTATAACAATTCCCAAATATTTTGTAGAAATTAGTGTCCCCCAAAATACTTGCTGGCAGTGACAAGAGACAGATCACCTAAATTCCCAGATATTTAGTAAAAATTAGTGACCCCCCCAAAATACTGCGTGGCACTGGCTGTGTGACAAGACACAGATCACCTCAATTCCCAAATGTTTTGTGGAAATTTGTGAGACCCCCAAAATACATACTGGCAGTGACAAGACACAGATCACCTCAATTCCAAAATGTTTTGTAGAAATTTGTGAGACCCCCCAAAATACTTGCTGGCAGTGACAAGACACAGATCACCTCAATTCCCAAATGTTTTGTAGAAATTTGTGAGACCCCCAAAATACTTGCTGGAAGTGACAAGACACAGATCACCTCAATTCCCAAATGTTTTGTAGAAATTTGTGAGACCCCCAAAATACTTGCTGACAGTGACAAGACACAGATCACCTCAATTCCCAAATGTTTTGCGGAAATTTGGGAGACCCCCAAAGAACTTGCTGGCACCAGTGACAAGACACAGATCACCTCAATTCCCAAATGTTTTGTAGAAATTTGTGAGACCCCCAAAATACTTGCTGGCAGTGACAAGACACAGATCACCTCAATTCCCAAATGTTTGGTAGAAATTTGTGAGACCCCCAAAATACTTGCTGGCAGTGACAAGACACAGATCACCTCAATTCCCAAATGTTTTGTAGAAATTTGTGAGACCCCCAAAATACTTGCTGGCAGTGACAAGACACAGATCACCTCAATTCCCAAATGTTTTGTTGAAATTTGTGAGACCCCCAAAATACTTGCTGGCAGTGACAAGACACAGATCACCTCAATTCCCAAATGTTTTGTGGAAATTTGTGAGACCCCCAAAATACTTTCTGGCAGCCAGTGACAAGACACAGATCACCTCAATTCCCAAATGTTTTGTAGAAATTTGTGAGACCCCAAAATACTTGCTGGCAGTGACAAGACACAGATCACCTCAATTCCCAAATGTTTTGTAGAAATTTGTGAGACCCCCAAAATACTTGCTGGCAGTGACAAGACACAGATCACCTCAATTCCCAAATGTTTTGTTGAAATTCGTGAGACCCCCAAAGTACTTGCTGGCACCAGTGACAAGACACAGATCACCTCAATTCCCAAATGTTTTGTGGAAATTTGTGAGACCCCCAAAATACTTGCTGGCAGTGACAAGACACAGATCACCTCAATTCCCAAATGTTTTGTGGAAATTTGTGAGACCCCCAAAATACTTTCTGGCAGCCAGTGACAAGACACAGATCACCTCAATTCCCAAATGTTTTGTAGAAATTTGTGAGACCCCCAAAATACTTGCTGGCAGTGACAAGACACACATCACCTCAATTCCCAAATGTTTTGTGGAAATTTGTGAGACCCCCAAAATACTTTCTGGCAGCCAGTGACAAGACACAGATCACCTCAATTCCCAAATGTTTTGTAGAAATGAGACCCCCCCAGTAGCATGGTAGACCGGCAGTAAGAACACACAACAACAATCTCCTATGAAATCACCTCTCAAATGTTTGGTGAAGCCGTGCGTGGAAACTTTATATAGTGTGCTGCGGGACTTAGCTCTGTGAGCCCATGATTGGGCAAAATTTGCCCAATCAGGACTCTGAGCCGTGATTGGCATACTATTGAACCTGTCTTGCACCAGACCTGTGGTCAGGTGCAAGGCTGTAGCCAATTACGAGCTTCAGGCCAGTGGAAAAATGCATTGTGGTCCATTGTGATGCATTGTGTTCGAACATGCGCAGAACACCCGGAAATGTTCGGAGTTCGCGAGCAGACCGAACAGCCTAAGTTCGGTCCGAACTCCGAACCGTCCGAACTGAACAGCTCATCCCTAGTCAGCAGCTCACCTACCAAATGGGCTACACTCCTTGTTCCACGCCACCACGATGACCCAAGTGGGTGCCCATCGTGACATTACAAACGGTCCATTCCTGACCATAGGTGAGTTTACTGTATTTAATTCTGTGCTCCAAAAAGTGCTTGATTTGCTTATGGAGTTGAAGAGGTTAATGCTTTCTCTCAGTGTGCCTAATTATGTGGTTCCTCCCAGCAGTCTCTGGGAGACCTCCCATGTCTGATAGGGAAAGGCGCAGGTTATTTAACCTGTTATTTCTGTGGTGCAGCAAACCACAAAGAATATTTTTGTACACAAAAACCCAGACCCAGCATGTCCTGTCATCAGAAGGGTGAGACCCTGCCATCCACGTCTTGCAGCCAAAGTGCTGACTTTAATGATGGGTCCTCTCTTTCTATGCTTTGCAGGGGGGTTGCTAGTTCCACGTGTGTCAGTAAAGCCAAAGTTGTTCAACCTCGTAGCAAACTCCCTGCTTCCATGTTACACAGTGGATCACTGTTTCTCAGACCATGTAATGGGTCAAGTGTCCAGGGTGGCGCTGTTGCCACGAGTGACCAGGGAGGCGCTGTTGCCACAAGAGTCCAGGGTGGCGCTGTTGCCACAGGTACAGTGTAACTGTGAAACTTTATGTTCTGAAAACTGTAGTGTATTGTGCTCATTGTGCCCATGTCCCACAGTGGAGCCACTGAAGTGCAACCCCGAGTATTCACTACTCTGTCCATGTCTAGCAGTAAGTCTGCTCTATGTCCCACAGTGGAGCTTCTATTTCTGGCAGCATGCCAGGGAAATCTAGTTCTGGTAAAATGCTAGCTATGTCATGTCGCGGCGATATGCCGGTCCCTGCCTGTTACTGACGATATGCCAGTCCCTGTCTGTTACTGGCGATATGCCTGTCCCTGCTTGTTACTGGCGATATGCCAGTTTATTTCTCATTCTGACAAAGTGTCTATCGTGTCTCATTCTGCTGATGTGACAGGTGCTCTGTATTAAGATCAATACAAACGCCGCAATCTCAGAAGCAATGGGAGCCCACAGAATCTAGCGCCGAGTCACCGTGTGTGGGGGTGCCGACAGCACACCATCCTCATCCAGAACATCAAAATGAACGGGTCTCAGGCTGCTAGATAAAGGAATTTATTCATGGGAGTAATGACCCCAAGGAAAAATCGTCGTGACGTTTCGGCCTCAAGCGCCCTTAATCATACATACAGAGTGAACAATACACCTCTCTTTTAAACCCGTATTAGCCAATCCAATACCCTCTCTCCTTAATCAACAGGTGTATAGCATTGTCTACTCCAAAACACGAATAATTATACCTAAAATGTGAATATGCAATGACAAGTTAAATATAACTCAAAAGAAAAATGTGAAAACAAACAATAAAACAAGAAAACATATAAACAAAAAAATGAAAAGAGCTCATACTCTACCGCACTCGGATGCAGTGCGATATAATGGGGGCCCTATCAGATGATCTGTGGGAACATAAAACAACATGAATATATGTATAGCCATATAAAGCGAAAATATGCTCTATGTGGGGACAGGGTACACTAATAACAATGATGTAAATCGAATTCCTTGTTGAGGCCCCTAGGCCATAGTGTGTCTAGCCTGTGTATCCAGCGCTTTTCTTTTAGTTTTAACAGTTTAATCCTATCTCCTCCTCGCCGTAAAACTGGGACATGGTCTATAATCTGAAACCTCAGTTGTGCAACATTATGTGTGTGTTCCAAAAAATGTTCAGGTACCGGCAAATCACTCTGGCCCGTCCTGATGGTAGACTTATGTTTTGAAAAACGTTCTTTCATTTTTGTCGTGGTTTCCCCCACATATAATAAGCCACAAGGGCACTTCAATACATAAACCACAAATGATGAATCGCATGTATAAAAGTCCCGAATCCAGATTTTATCACCCGTATCGGGATGTAACAAAAAATCTCCCTTAATCACTGCGTTACAAGAGGAACAACCAAGGCACGGAAACGTGTCTTTTTTGGGGGTACCCAAGAATTTTTGCTGTTTTACCTTCATGGGGCCAATATCAGCTTTAATCAAATGATCCCTTAAATTTCTGTTACGTTTATAAGCAAAAATAGGGGGGTTATGAAAATATGGAATCTCTCTATAAGCTCTATGTAAAATGCCCCAATGTCTCCTAATGACGTTATTAATACGTCCATTAGCTTGACTAAATTTGCTAATAAACAGAATCTGTGTTTTGTGGCGATGTTTAGGTGTTCTCCCCGAGATCATAGTCGTCCTATCCAAACTCTCCACCCTATGTAATTCACGTTGAAGGAGGGATGCAGGGTAGCCCGTTTTTTAAATTTATTAATCATAGAAACATAGAAACATAGAAAAATGTCGGCAGATAAGAACCTTTCGGCCCATCTAGTCTGCCCAATTACATGGATACTTTACCTGGATTTATCTTTTGTTTAGGATAGCCTTATGCCTATCCCATGCTTGCTTAAATTCAATTACTGTTTTGGCCTCTACCACTTCTACTGGAAGACTGTTCCATGTATCCACCACCCGCTCAGTAAAATAATGCTTCCTGATGTTACTTTTAAACCTTTGCCCCTCTAATCTAAGACTATGTCCTCTTGTTTTGCTATTTGCTATCATACCTTCTAATCTGTCCTTGCGGACCCTGGGGTCTGATACATTCCTAGCCACCCTCAACAATTGGCTACGTGGTAAGGATCTAAGTGTATTAGCTGGATGGAAACTCCAAAAATGTAATAAACTATTTCTATCAGTGGATTGGTAAATAGATCACTAGCCAAACGTTCTCCTTCTATTATAAGTGTTAAATCTAAAAAATCTATCCTCTCTCGACTCTATGTCATAGTGAACTTAATGTTCTCATTAACCCCATTAATATCCTCAAAGAAAGTTTCCAATTCCTCTAAATTACCAAGCCAAATTCCAAAGACGTCGTCAATATAGCGCCACCAAACGTGGTCAAATCGAGTGAAAAGCGGATGACTATATACAAAATTTCTTTCAAATGCATCCATAAAAAGGTTTGCATAAGCTGGCGCCATATTGGAACCCATTGTGGTCCCCCTGCATTGTCTATAGACCATGTCTCCAAAGAGGAAGAGATTGTTACATAAAACAAAATGCGCAAGCTTCATTTAAGAAAACTATTTGGGTCTCAGAAAAAGTATTCTCCTTAAGTGCCTCGTTAACTGCTCTTAAGCCTTCTTCATTGGGAATTGATGTATATAGACTAATCACATCCCATTGTCCCCAATTGTCTATAGACAATGCAGGAGGACTACAATGGGTTACAATATGGCGCCAGCTTATGCAAACCTTTTTATGGATGCATTTGAAAGAAATTTTGTATGAGAATGAGAATGAGAAATTCTAGGTCAAAATAGCTGATTTGGAAAGTGAGTTGAAAGGGAGAATTTTTCTGGTTTGGCTATTTTGACCTAGAATTTTTCATTCTCCAGTCATTCTCCAGTCATTCTCCTGCTTTTCACGCTCTCTGAATAACCCTGATAGACTTCTTACTGCTGTGCAGCTCTGTGATAGTGTAATGTGCGGTGTGTATGAGCGTACCACATCACTTCAACGACGTGCCAAGTACATCCTCTGCACACAAACATGAAACCAGAGGATGCGCTCAGCACGTCGTCAGCAGAAAATAGGTTACAGCGGAAAAGAGGGTAAAATTTGAGTGCCCCTTTAACCTCTTGCTGCCCTGCACAAATATTTAGTTTCATACCTGTACCTCACGATGCTGCCAAGACACTTGCTGTAATTCTTACTTTGTGCAGTGCAGGCAGCAGATACCGTGGCGATTCTAGGAGCAATACCAGCCCTTTGGATGCAGGGCTAGGAGGCCAAGCCGAGCTGCGACAAGGACACAGGCACAGAATTTTACGCACAGCAACCTGTTTAAAGACAAATACATGATTTACACACACAGCCATATATCCCCTACACACCAGATAGGTAGCAATAAAACTCACACTCATACACACTGCACATTACTTTGAGTTTTATTGCTGTGGAGCTCTGAGATACAGTAATGTGCTTTATGAGCGTATCACAGAGCTCCACAGTAATAAAACACACAGTAATCTGCAGTGTGTATGAGCTATCAGAGCTCCATAGCAATACACACTGCACATTACTGTGAACTTTATTGTTGTGCAGCTCTGTGATACGCTGATACACACTGCACATTACTGTGAGTTTTATTGCTGTGGAGCTCTGAGATATAGTAATGTGCGGTGTGTATGAGCAAATCACTGAGCTCCACAGTAATAAAACTCACAGTAATGTGCAGTGTGTATGAGCTATCAGAGCTCCATAGCAATACACACTGCACGTTACTGTGAGTTTTATCAGCGTATCAGAGTTCCACAGCCCCCATTAATTTAATTTCTCCCCAGCCCAATTCAGCCCCCAGTATGTTTACACACAAATGCACCACCCCTGCTCACACAAACACGCAGCACCCCTGCTCACACACATGCACCACCCCTGCTCACACACACATACCACCCTCTGCTCACACACATGCACAACCACCTGCTCACACACGCACCACCCCCTGCTCACACACGCACCACCCAGTGCTCACACACAGGCACCACCCCCGCTCACGTGCACCACCCCCCACTCACGTGCACCATCCCTGCTCACATGTACCATCCCTGCTCTCAAACAAAAACACACACACACACAGCCCCTGCTCTCAAACACACACACAGCCCCCTGGTCTTAAACACACACACACGCACACACAGCCCCCTGCTCTCAAACACACACACACAGCCCCCTGCTCTCAAACACACACACACACACACACACACACACATACTCTTGTTACATACTTACCATAGGCTGGAATCATTCCCTGTCTCCTGGCTGGGCTTTCTCCTCTCTCTGCCTCCCTGCACGTGCTGGACACTTCTAGCACAGCAGGATAGGCTCTGCATTGCGTGGTTGTGGAGGAGGAAGGGGCAGGGCCAACATGACCCCACGTGAGATGCTGGGCTCGCAGTCTCCTCTTCCTGATTATGAGACCGGCTGGCTGCGGTGTGTAGCAGCCGGCCGGTCTCATTATAAAGAGGAAAACCACAGCGGCTGAACACCGGCCCTTGGGGCATTTGCCACCCTGCACCCCAGCCCAGTCTGCCCTTGGCACCTACCTATGGAACCCAACCTCCATTAGGATGAAGACTAGGGTGGGCCACAGTATTGTTTGTGGGTGGGAAAACTCATACTGACTCTTGCATTCTTTACTTATTCCACTGCATTGTTTATTTAGACCATTACATTTATTGTTGCATAGAGTTTTGCTGTTCAATACAAAGCTCTATAAAAGACAGCTGTGTTGAATTTATTGCTCGTTTAAATATGTTCCCAACTGGATCCCACATCCATAGCCTGGATGTCCAGTTAGGTGAAGGCACTGCCGCAGTCATGTACCCCCAACTCCCAGGTAGCAGAGGCTCCGGATCGGCTTGCAGAGCGCCTGAAGGTAACTGAGGTAAAAGACCACAGGGGTATTGGTCTATGCAAAAACCCGTTACATGTACAGTATATATGTGTATTTTTGTCCTGGTTTTAAGTGCATAATAAATGCTAAGTTTTAGATAATGTTTCTTTCATCCTCTGATCCTATCGTCACTATTCCTTGTGACCCTTAGCTATAATTAATTTAACATGACTGTCTCTGAAATGTACAGTAAGATCGTGCAATCACCGATACGGTAATGGATTTTTTTAGCCCGTTAGCGATGTAATAGGGGGGCATGCGTTAAAGTCACTTAACCTAACGTTAACGCTCACATATCTGAGCACTAATGTTAGCGTTATGTTTGTAATATGGCTCAAGGTGCTCAATTTGTTACTATTCCTTGTGACCCTTAGCTACAATAAATTTCACATGACTGACTCTGAATATCCAATAAACTCCATTAGCCCTTTCGCTGCTGAGCCGTTTCCTGCCTGTGTGCTGAGGTCATTTTTACCGGTTTCGCTCATCATGTTTAAATGCGTTTTGAAGCCATATTTTATTATATGACCCAAACATAGAAACATAGAAAAATGTCGTCAGATAAGAACCTTTCGGCCCATCTAGTCTGCCCAATTACATGGATACTTTACCTGGATTTATCTTTTGTTTAGGATAGCCTTATGCCTATCCCATGCCTGCTTAAATTCAATTACTGTTTTGGTCTCTACCACTTCAATTGGAAGACTGTACCATGTATCCACCACCCTCTCAGTAAAATAATGCTTCCTGATGTTACTTTTAAACCTTTACCCCTCTAATCTAAGACTATGTAATATTATATATCGTTCTTTCCGGCAGACTCGGCAGATTCATAATATATCATTATTAAATGTATACGTCATGTCCTAACATAAACATTTTAATTTTCAATAATTTACAAGGTGTAAAGTGTTTTTTTTCTCACATTTTAACATGCGAGTGTTTGCGGCTATATTTTCTATGGGGTGCGCTTGTTAAAAAAAAATTGAAACGGGGACTCGTTACATTTTTTTGGGGGGGAAAATCACGCGATTTTTAACAAACGCACCCCATACAAAAATCATTAATGCAGCATCATTGTTCACATTATAATTGAAATGGGAACAATATTGCTGCAGTAACAAAAACAAAACAAAAAAAAAAGTATTTCTTTTTAATATTTATTTATTTTCATTTTGTATTTTTTTTACTTAACTTTCAACATGGTCATGTTTGGTATCGTTGGAAAGGCCATGCTCTAGCTGATCCCAACGTTACCAAACATTAACCCCTATCTGCCACGGAACGGGAGATAGGGGGTTCATTGCAACTCCCTATCTCCATCATTGGTGGCAGCTAGGGGTTAACTCCAGAACTGACGTCATCATGCTATGCACGATGATGCCAGTCATCAGGGGAGATCCAGGAGAGCATCGCTTTTTGGCGCCAAATAGTGATCCGGTCCCCAAGGGGTTAAAGCAAGCCACTGTTTGGAAGGGCATAATGTCAGCCCGCACCGGGGGGCGCAGCAAACGGCCGGAATCCGGCCGATCGCTGGCTGCAAAGGGAGGACGCGCTCAGCGCATCCTCCACAGTCAACACTACCTGCGGCTAGACGAGCTAAGTGTTTTGCCCAAACTTAAGCAAAGGAGGCCCTAGACAAGTTGACCCTCAGCCCAAGGTCATTGCAGCCCACTAGACCTTAGCAGATTTACCCAATGGTCATTCGAAGCACAACATCATTCAATTCATCTTATTATTATTATTATTCTTTATTTATAAAGCGCCAGCATATTCCGCAGCGCTGTACAATAAGCACAGTATAGACAGGGTTACAATACATTGAACAACATTTGACAAACAGTACAGGAGGAGATGAGGGCCCTATTCCCGTAGGAACTCACAATCTGGGAGGGTTGGGGTTGGAAACAGGAGGAGAGGACTGTAAGGTTAGACTGTAATCTTAGTTCAACATGCTAATTCAGGATACAAAGACACATGGCAAAGGACATGAGGTACAGAGATTCCTGTCAGGTACGGTAGGACAAGGGACATATGGCAGAGGAGGATGGGTAATTCTTTGGGAAACTGATCATACTTGAAAACGAGAGAAATCTCAATGTATCCTTCCTGGTAAAATCCTTTAAATAAAATAAATAAATAAAATAAAAAATGTAGATTTAACTTATTTGCATTTGTTTATTTTTCCTTTTAATGGATGAGATTTTATGAATTACATCTGCACATTTCCTCTTCACCACATACAGCAAAGCACAATTAAATTGTCGTAGCTGAGTTGTCCGTTCTGTTCCGATTTGATACAATGAAATAACTATCATGGAAAAGCAAGTCCAGTATGAGATGGGTTTTCACGTTCTCTTTATTTCATGTTCTGGCCTTTTTTCATGACATATTCCCTTGAGTTCATACTGGGTCTAAACAATATAATAAAACATTTTGGGACAAACATACAGAACACTATGGCCCAGCTGGAAGCTAGGATTGCAAAGACCTCCATGGCCACCGTGTACTTGCCCTGAGAACTAAGTGAGGCCGGGATATACGACACCCAAACACTGAGGAAGGCCAGCATGCTGAAGGTGATGTACTTTGCTTCATTGAAACTGTCTGGAAGTCTCCTGGCCAGGAAGGCAACAACAAAACTGATGGTGGCCAGAAGTCCAAGGTAACCCAACATGCACCAGAAAGCAGTGGGTGAACCTTCATTACACTGAAGAATGATCAGTCTAGGTTGGGTCTCAGTGTTCTGTTCCAGAAAAGGAGGATCAAGGGACAACCATGTGATACACAAAATAAACTGCAGAAGCAAGCAGATACTAATAATCGTGTAGGACACCCAAGGACTAGTCCACTTCTTCTGATTACTACCTGGTTTGGTGGCCATGAATGCGAAAACCACCATGATGGTTTTGGCTAAGATGCAGGAAACACAGAGGGAAAATACTATGCCAAATGCCGCTTGACGTAACAGACAATTCTCAGGTTTGGGGAAACCAATAAACATCAGAGAGCAGAGGAAACAAAAAGATAAGGACAGCAGGAGCAAACAGCTCAGAAAATAGTTGTTGGCTTTCACGATCGGGGTGGCTTTAAACTGAATGAACAGCTTCAGGATGATGACTGGAACCAAAGAAGAGATGGTGCTTGTGCACGCCAACGTAGTGCCCAATGGTTCTTCATAGGAGAGGTATTCTATGGGTTTTGGCAGACAGCTGGATTTCTCTGGATTTGGCCACATGTCCCATGGACACTTAATGCAAGTGAAAGAATCTGAAAAATAAATGATGTGGCAAAAACTCATCAATTACACTTGTCACGATTTCACTGTAAATTTATGAATGTGATTAGCAAACACAGCACAATATTGGATGTCAGAAGAACTGAAACCGATGTTTGCTATGTTATTAACCTGCCTGTTTGATTGGAGATCTCCCCTTGTGGACATGGGACACAATTGTAGCAGCAGGCAGGTTCTCCTCTTCTACCTGCCTTCCAAAAACCAGGGGGGCAGCTCTGACTGCAGACTGAGATAGGGATCTAAAGGGGAGAAGAAGATTACTTTCACACTTCCACAATTGACAAATACTATAATGTTACTGTCACTCGTATATATTACCATTATTTAAAACCTATAAGACAAAGTGGCCAACCTATATTGAAAGACAATGGCCCTAGTCTAATGGGTTGTTAGCATTAAGTATAAGAGCCCCACTTGTTACTGTTAGCATTAGCGCTCATATTCTATATTCATATTCTAAACCATTTCACTGTATATTTATGGTTCTTTGTATACTCTGTACAGGAAGCTCAAATATATTGGAAGTTAGAGAAAAACTAGTGTGACGTGTATCACTTTGGACTTGGTTTACACGGGCCTAGAAATGTATTTGAAATTTCTGCTGAGGAATGGTCTAGAGCCTTCAAACTCACTTACTTTGCTTCTCGGAGTAAGGCGATACATGAATCGAATTGTAAATTGTTTATGAGATGGTATATCACGCCATCTGTTCTCCATGCTATGGATCCGACATTGCCTGATCTGTGCCAGAGGTTTAAGGCGGCCAGAGGTGACTATATCCACATATGGTGGACTTGCCCTAAAATTACTCGCTTCTTTTCAAATATTGCGCAACGAATTTCTCTGTTGGGGGGAATAGAGGTAGAATTTACTCCCTCTGTATACCTGCTCAATGTTTTACCCTTTTCGATGTCTACTTTTTGAAATTCACTCCTAGCGATTTTGCTGTCTGCGGCGAGAGCGCTGATAGCTGTGTTCTGGAGGAGGTCCTGTCCACCCTCTCTGAGGGACTGGGTCTTGAGGGTGGAGGGGATCAGAACTTTGGAAGAAGCGCATTATAATTAGGGATGAGCTGAACACCCCCGTGTTTGGTTCGCATTCGAACTCGAACAATTTCCAAAGTCCGAGTTCGAACTCGAACTCGAACCGAACTCAATGCAAGTCAATGGGACTCAAAAGTTCGATTATTAGAGTGCCCTCCAAGAGGGCATATATGCAAGATATTTGCCATAAAAGGTGTATGGGGGTCCTGGTAGTGCCCTGGGGGACAGAAAACAACGACAAAAAGGTAAAAAAAGAGACATTTTAAAGGAACAGTGAGTTTTCCATAAAATAAGGGTTAAAAATAAATACAAAAAATTCCTTCAAATATAGTGCCTAGGAGGTCCCCATAACCTGCCCGTGAAGTGGGAGATTTGTAGGATGTATAGAAACATTGCCATCAGAGACCCACACAAGACACCTAGCCACCCTTAAGGGGTTAAAATGCACAGGGCTACTATCCTGTTAGATGAGGGAATGTATTAGGCCCCGTTCACACTGTGCGATTTATCGCGCAGATTTTGCCACGATGTCGCAGCAAAATCCGCGCGACGTCGCACTGTGTAGCTTCTCCAATGCATTTCAATGGAGCTGTTCACATCTTGCCGCGCGACGTCACATGTCGCGCGTCTCGGTAGCAGGTCGCTGGTACATAACCCTTTTTTTGAGATTTGCTATCTGCGATTTTGCGATTTGCATTGGTGGTGCTTTGCAAAAATCGCACAAAACCGCGACTATGTCGCGACTATGAAAATTGCGCGGAAAATCACACGACTTTCAAATCGCACAGTGTATATGACAATGGATAGTCAGAGACTCTAGGGACTCAGCTTGTACACTTTATGATAGACATTTCTAACACAATAATAATTGTATGCTCACATAGGACCTTCGGGAGAGGTACATGACATAGAAATACTGGAATATTACATTTAAATCTAAGGAGTGTGATAAAGATTTTATTAAGCCCTTGATGACAAATGACATAACATCTACATCATTAATGATTGGCTTTACAGAGCCCTGGTCCTTAATGGGTTAAACAGCATATCAGAGAGGATCATATAGTAAAAATGAACACTTCTTAGAATTCAAAACAAACAGCGTTTGTTCATACATGTGCAGGCCACACCCAGTCTGCAAGCAATGTACCAAATTCTAATTGCTAATTAGAAGCACATGTTATTTCCAAAAAACACTAATTAAACACCTGTTGTTTACGCCGTTTGAGAGCTCAGGTCATTTAGAGGTGAGAATCTTTGCACCTATACTAGACGATTTTTTAATTCAATATCTAATAAACCGTTGCTTATAATATTCTGCAGTAAAGAGTCTCTTTATTTCTAGACTTTTTAGCATTTTTTAAGCATTTTCTCTACTTTTTCAAAAAAAAAAAATTTCGAACTCGAACGAACACGCCAAAAAGTTCGAAGTTCGCAAACTTTCGAACTGCCAATGTTCGAGTCGAACTCCGAACTGATTGAACCGAACAGCTGATCCCTAATTATAGTAGCCTGGGTAAATATGATTTGTTCTATTCGACCTGGCGTCCATGGTCCTCTCACCTCCACTCACTTAACATGGAAGACTCGCCTCTCAGAGAAGAGATTGCGGTATCACAGGAGGGACGGACCACTGTCTCTGTTACACAGGAAGTTGTATTTCATGATAGGTTCTATTTCAGCTATACGAAGCGACAATCTGGTTTTACATACTCTACTATTTTTTTTTTGCTGATCACTTTTTATTAGCTATAGTTGTTTTATTATTAATTATTGTTGTTTTATAAAACACTGGCATTGTCTATGAGCATTGAGACGCTCTGCTTACTGATTGTTACAATCTGATTTATTCATTACTGTCTTTACCATGCTCTGTACTAGACATGTGCATTCGTTTTAGTACTAAAACGATTTAGTCCGAATTTTGGGATAATTTAGTTTTCGTATGACTCAAGAGATACGAAACTGCTCAGTACAAAAAACGAAAGAAACTAAAATAAAATGCACTACATTTTAGTTTCATTCCTTTTTGTGATATTACATTGATGAGTGAAGGAGACCAGCAATGAAGAGCGCAACATCACAAAGCTACAGAAAAGGTTTGTATGCGTAATCCTTCCCGACCCCTACCCGAAAATCTGACAGTGATAGAGCTCCAGAATACTCACTCGCAGCACAGACAGCCAGCACAGGAGAGGAAATCTTTACTTAAACCTTGCATGTCTATGAGGCAGACAAGATGATAAAAGCAGCTGGAGAAGGAAACCATTCAAATAAATCACACTGAAAGCTAATGACAGAGGAGGGCTGGATAGTAAAAATCCCTTTATAACAAGCAGCGCTGGGAGAAAAGAGGGACTTTATAAAACGTGTGTTATCTCCCCTCCCGCTCTGCTTAATAGGGGCTTAGGTCTGATACATTTTATATTATCCAGGAGCACTATCCCCCTTTCCTCAGGTATAATACACGTTTTATATAAAGTCCCTCTCCTCTCCCAGTGCTGCTTGTTATAGAGTTTTTTTTACCTCTGATACATTTAGTATCCAGCTCTCACAGTTACTCTGTCATTATAAGCCTTCAGTGTGATTTATTTTAATGTTTTCCCTGGATTTAAAGTGCTTTATTTTATTAAAAAAATAACTTTGCACCAGTCATCTCTTCTCTGAGCTTTCAGACTGATTTACGTTAATATTTCCCTCTCCCCTGCTTTTCTATTCCTGTGTCTCCCCCTCAGAGATACAAAGTATAAGTAAAAGTTATCACTCCTGTGCTGGAGAAGCATTGCATTCCAAAGTTCTGCACCCTCCACATGCCAATGCAGTAGGATGTTCTATACAGAGAGGGGCATTAGAGTTTTAGTAAAACAAGGAAATAATATTGTTCTAACCTCTTATATATAAAAATATTATTTACTAGTTTTACGGAAACTCTGAGGGCTGTGATGAGCAGCAGTCAGTTACTGTAACAGCTTTGCCTGACACATTGTGCTGAGAGTGAGAGATACTGTAAAAAGCAGCGATCTCAGCCCTCTGAGGAGCCACTACAATAGTAGTTGTATCCACTGGTTTTCGGATGAATGAAATTAGTTTTCATACTAAAGAACTGAAAACGAATTTCTTTAGCAACTAAATAAATTGCATTTTAGGACTAATACATTAGTTCAAAACGAAATTTTGTGCTGTGCACATGTCTACTCTGTACTTTGTTAAATGCCAATAAAAATATTTTACATTAAAAACAGAAATGTATTTGGGAGGTGCAGGCCTTATGTTCTTTATTAATTCCCTGCCCTCTCCTTTGCTGAATTCGCCCTGTGCCCGATGGGTGTTATGTAGGATTAATTTGTATTGTCTGTCTGTCTATCATTATGCTCTATGTGTATATGTTGCGATCTATGGATAGGATGGCTGGCTGGGTTATCTTACCCTTTTCCAGCATCCCCTCTCAGGAATGTGTGATTATCTGTATATGTTTGAGTGGTCATTGTTGATCTGCCTTGTCAGGCAAACACTACCCCATTATCTGATTACTGTTACTATGGTTTATATATTTACTTTGGGGTCACTGTAGCGAAACTCGACTCCCCCTATCTAGAATGTGTTTACGACTCAGATTTTGGTATTAGACTATTTTCTGGTTATGTAACTTCTCTGTTATTTTAGGGATTCAGACAGTCTGAAGCTCAGACTGTGATACCATGACACCCTATTGTTTCATGTCTAATCATGTCTGGTTCACTTGAGGCTGGGGGGGTTACCACTAGGGATGAGCTGTTCGGTTCGATCTGTTCGGAGTTCGCATCAAACATCGGCCGTTTGACAGTTCGCGAACTTCAAACTTTTTGGGACGTTCGCCAAAAGTTTGAATTTTTTTTTAAAAAAAGTATAAAAAATGCTTAAAAAATACAAAAAGATCTAGAAATAAAGAGACTCTTTACTACAGAATGTTATAAGCAACGGTTTTATTAGATATTGAATTAAAATGGGAATATTTTTAACATTGAAGCCTATGGGATAAAACATTCTTGTTACTAAAACATCGGACAGACACGGCCCTCTAATCAGGCACTGTAGAGGTCAGCCTGCAGAGGCCTCCCAAGGATCCCCTTGAGGAGCTTGCGGCCGCCGGATGACAGAGCTGCGACTGTGCGGGCTAGCCGCCCGGGTGCATGTGGCAGAGACAGGCAGCGCAGGGAGGGAGCCACTCCACCTGCGGCCACGGCAGACCCCCCCAATCCCCACAACCAGGATCCAGGGAGCCCCCACTGATCACCAGGCTAAGGTAAGGCGATACCTTTCTAAAAAAATTAAAATCCGAGGTAATTTTTGAATGTCCCCGGGAACATAAAATAAAACTTTTTTTTCTTTCTCTACCTGGCTGAATGTATTTAATTGTATATATTAGATACATTCAGCCAGGTAGAGGGGGTGGCATGTGGGCTGTGCGGGGTCTCAGGCAGTGGTTTGTTTTTTTTGTGTGTATATTTTTAGCAAATTTATAGGGGAAGGTAAGGGCAGGTATGATATATATACTATCTATATAGATATATATATCTATATAGATAAGATATATATATATATATATATATATATATTCTTATAAATATATATATATCCAGACTTGTATTACACACACATTTTGGCAAATAATTGCCCCCCCATTTGGCTGATCCCTCCAGAAGAAATGTTGAACCCGATAGAGCAGAGAATAATAGATATATTCTCTGCTGTGTCGGGTTCAACATTTCTTCTGGAGGGATCAGCCAAATAGGAGGGGGGGCGCATTTAGTTGAGATTGTCCACATGCCACCCCCCATGTGCGTATGTGTATATATGGTCTGAAGTCTGTGGGTGGGTGTATATATATATCTGCATGTTGATATATACGTATATATAGGTCTGCATGTTGATATATACGTATATGTCTGTGTGTGGTATCAATGCATCCCTACTCTATACACGGCGCTCCGTGTCCCTATAATATATATGATCAGGGGTTACCTTTTTTTATATTTTTTATACTATTCCTATTAATTTAACAGTAAAATTTGATGTATTTTATTCAGTAGAAACCTTTTTTTGCCTTTATAACATGTGCTTTGTGAAAATACAACGGTTTTGTGTACATTTTAATTTAGTTAGTGGATTCCTGTCCAGTGTGGTGGGAAGCAAACGTAATGTAGTGTAGACACGCTGCGAGGCGGAGCGGAGTGAAGTCAAGCCAGCAAAATGTTTGCTTCTCTTTTGCTTCGCTACGCTGTTCATCACTACACGCACGGTGTGTCTCAGCCTTTATTCACGCATCGCTAGCTTACCGAATCAGTTTGTATACTTGTTACGGACCCTGCTTGTTCTGAGGACCCGATCTGTTGCCGACTTTGCCTGCAATTTGACTATTCTCTCTGTGTATTCCCTGCCTGTTCTGTTTGCTTCCTGTTGTTACTGGTGTGTGCCGATTCTCACCATATACAGTAGCGCAGTACAAGTGCCTAAACATTGCTGACCCGGTTTTATTATAGCTGCTGATGTAACTGAAAAGATCGGGGATCTCTTCTGCATTACCAAAACCTCCACCTCTGCACTCTTCCACAATACCTCAGAGGGGTTACGGTGTGAAGGCACTTGCTGCCACCAAAGGCAAAATATTTGGGTGCACTGACGCCTGTACCAGATTCATATCATTTTAATATTTGACCGCAGGGTCCAACCCTGCACTCTTCCACAATACCACAAAGGGGTTACGGTGTGACGGCACTAAAGGCCCACTTTTAAAGCTCCTATTGTTACTTTTCATCCAAAGGCTGCATAAGTTTCACCATAACTTAGCTAAAAAATCACTAAACTTGTTCTGCTTGGCCTAAAACGTCTCTTTTCATACAGGCTGCTGCCCCAAGCAGTTGTTTATGAATAGATTAAAGGAAAACCATTTACCGTCATTTGAAACCTCATATTTATGTTTTTAAATGTTTCTATACATTCTACAAATCCACCACTTCACGGGCAGGTTATGGGGACCTCCTAGGCACGATATTTGAAAGAATTTTTCGTTTTTATTCTTAACCTTCATTTCATGGAAAACTCACGGTTCCTTTAAAAACGTCTGTTTTTAAACTTTTTGTCCTTGTTTCCTGTAGCCCAGGGCACTACCTGGACCCCCATACACCTTTTATGGCAAATATCTTGCATGTATGCCCTCTTGGAGGGCATTCTAAAAATCGAACTTTCGAGTCCCATTGACTTGCATTGAGTTCGGTTCGAGTTCGAACTTTTGAAATTTTTCGAGTTCGAATGCGAACCGAACACGGGGGTGTTTGGCTCATCACTAGTCATCACGGTGTAATTTTCCATGGGTCTTTTGGTCCACCTGGGACTGTATAGAGTTGACCCAATAAATGTGTTCCGTTGTTGCTTTTCTAAGAAAGCTCCCAGATCTACAGCGTAGTCTTATTTTGGGGGATGCTAGCAAGGCTCTTTACATGTACCCGTCCTTAAGCTTTGTCTAAGGACTGGAGGAGGGCAGAAAACCCTGTTGGTGAAAGAACGGGGACTGGCAAGGAAGAGATCTGTTACAACTAGCAATTTCCAGCCAGCCAGAGCACCTCACTAGTAAGTGTCCTTGGACAAGACGCCTAACGGGACATAACTTGTCGACCACACCGGGCATTATTATAATTCTAAAGCTAACATGGGAACGCTTACTGGGAAAAACTGTACCCATGCCAATGTCATATTGCAGGGAAGGCGCTCCCTCAGCACCTGGCCCCAAAAGCAGTACTAGCCACAGTGATACATGGGGTAGCAATTCTGTGATGCAACAGCCAACAGCACGTGGCCCATACCAGCTGTGGGGAGGGGCCGATGCGGCCCATAGACGTCAATGGGGTGTACAAGTTTGCCTGCGTCTAAGCCCTCCCACTGCAGGGATGGCATGGTAAACGCTGCAGTGGGAAAGGGTTAAAGAGTCCACTTGGTTTTATGTCTAGTGATATTGTGAAACATGGCATGCACATTGCAATGTAAATTTGGTGTGAAAGTAGAATGATGCTTTTCTGGCTGTACCTGTGTTTCTCCAGAATTCCACTGGATGGAACTTGTGTTGATGGTGAAGATGTTACCAGGAGGTGCTGCCAAGTCGTAGCTGCCCACCTTTACATGCCTCATATCACCACTAGGACTCAACTGGCGATTCACAATGTCATACACAGCTGGTGGGTCTCCATTTTTATCAAAGTAGACTTCCTTCCCATTGTTTAGTCTGAATCTCACTTTTTTAATATAGTACAGCAGCTGTAAAACAGGAAATACAAAGCGTGAATAAATCCTATGACCAACCTCACCCCTGCATGCTGAGAACTGACAATCACACATGATGGAATTGTCAGGGTTATTCAGAGAGCGGTGAAAAGCAAGAGAATGACTGAAGAATGGAAAATTTTAGGTCAAAATAGCAAAACCAGAAAAATTCTCCCATTCATCTCACATTCCACATCAGCTATTTTGACCTAGAATTTTCCATTCACCAGTCACTCTCCTGCTTTTCACCGCTCTCTAAATAACCCTGATAACTCCATCATGTGTGATTGTCAGGTCTCAGCATGCAGGGTTGAGGTTGCGTGCCCAGAATGCAGTGATACAGCGGAGAAACTTGGTATGGTGAAACCAGATGGGGTTTATTCAAATAAACAATATAAAAACAGGAGAGGGGCGAAGCAGGAAAGCCTCTGGTTGGGAGAGTGCAGAAGGATAGTCTTAAGGGCAGGCACAACAAAGGGGAGTCTCAAGGTACATTACAGTGATATGGCTATTCAGGATGCCATGCATAGGTGTGTGCAAGGGGTGTGCCTGGTGTGCCAAGGCACACCCTAATGTTGGGTGAAGAGCTCCTCTTTCACCTACTACATTAACATTTTAGATGTCCCTTATTTGGTTCCTGGTGAAAGCCATAGAAACGGACTGTATTTCGGATTACAGGCTTGTTATTGCTAATGAAAAATGTGCATTTTGAGCAAAGTCTTCTAAACATAAGTTTTAAATTAATAACTGATCCATTGGTGCACACCCTAATGTAACGGTCTGGGCACTCCAGTGATGCCATGTGAATCTGTTTGTTGGAATTTTTATTTAACTGTAACAGTAGAGCCCTAAAGTGACAAACAATATCAATATAAATCTGTTATATTTACTTATACTTATCTGTGTGTTTTATATGTCCACAATCCTCAAAGAGTTAACCAAGTAAGAGGGTCATAATTAGGGATGAGCTGTTCGGTTCGATCTGTTCAGAGTTCGCATCGAACATCGGCCGTTCGCCTGTCGCCGAACTCTGAACATTTCCACGTGTTCGGTTCGAGTTCGCCCACAATGCACCACAATGGACCACAATGCACAGGTCAGGTGCAAGACAGGTGCAAGACTATGCCAATCACGGCTCAGAGTCCTGATTGGGCAAATTTTGCCCAATCATGGGCTCACAGAGCTAAGTCCCACAGCACACAATATAAGGCTTCACTCTGCCCCAGCGCGTGTTTTTCGAGAGAAGATTGTTCTGTTAGTGTGTCTTCTCAGTGCCAGCAGCTATTGGGGGGTCTCACTTCTACAAGATATCTGGGAATTGTTGTAATCTGTATGTTCTCACTGCCAGCAGCTATTGGGGGGTCTCACTTCTACAAGATATCTGGGAATTGTTGTGATCTGTGTGTTCTCACTGCCAGCAGCCATCGGGGGGGTCTCACTTCTAGCAGATATCTGGGAATTGTAATTTGTGTCTTGTCACTGCCACCCATCAGGGGGTCTCACTGATTTATAGGAGGTTCCTGGAATTGTAATTTGTGTCTTGTCACTGCCACCCATCAGGGGGTCTCACTGACTTCTAGGAGCTTTCTGGGAATTTTAATCTGTGTCTTGTCACTGCCAGCAATCAGGGGGTCCCACAAATTTCTAGCAGATTTCTGTGAATTTTAATCTGTGTCTTGTCACTGCCACCCATCAGGGGGTCTCACTGATTTATAGGAGGTTCCTGGAATTGTAATCTGTGTCTTGTCACTGTTACCCATCAGGGGCTCTCACTGATTTATAGGAGGTTCCTGGAATTGTAATTTGTGTCTTGTCACTGTTACCCATCAGGGGGTCTCACTGATTTATAGGAGGTTCCTGGAATTGTAATTTGTGTCTTGCCACTGCCACCCATCAGGGGGTCTCACTGATCTATACGAGGTTCCTGGAATTGTAGTTTGTGTCTTGTCACTGCCACCCATCAGGGGGTCTCACTGATTTATAGGAGGTTCCTGTTAATTGTAATTTGTGTCTTGTCACTGCCACCCATCAGGGGGTCTCACTGATTTTAGGTGGTTTCTGGGAATTTTAATCTGTGTCTTGTCACTGGCTGCCAGCTATCAGGGTGTCTCACGGAGTTATACCAGAGTTCTGGAAATCTTTAATCTAGATAAGACAGTTGAATCAGAGTTCTGCATATCTCCAATTTTTATAACCGAGTTGAATCAGAGTTCTGTATATCTTTAATCTATATATCACTCACCATGTCAGAAAGACCAAAAAGGACAGGCAGACGCTCCCAGACACAGATAAGAGGGCAAGCAGCCTCTGTGTCGGGAGGCTGTGCCTCTGGTCGTCATGGACGTGGTGCATCCTCTGCAGGGGCACACTTGTCCTTTCTAACTGGTGCTGGCCATCTTAAGCAGCAGCAACATACAGAGGATTTTGGTGGATTGGCTAACAAGACCATCCTCATCCTCCGAGTCCTCTGCCAGCCAGGCTTGTAGTGGTTTACAGTCCACCTCAGCTGCAAAACATCTAATTCAGCCTCCATGTCCAAAGCTACTCCTGCCATAGCCTCACTATCACAGACGGAGGAGTCAGCTGAATTGTTTGACTACAATGACAGTGACATGCTGCTTGAGGATGCGCAGCAACTACAGTGCTCTGATTCAAACTCTGAGGTTGAGGAAGGGAGTATAATCAACGAGAGGAAGGGGGTGCCAGTAATGACACACAAATAACTGGCACTCATGTTGCCACAGCAGCTGCAGCACACTGCCAAGTTTGCTCCAGTGACGAGGAGATAGGGGGTGATGATGATGATGAGGTCACTGACTCCACCTGGGTGCCTGATCGAACAGAGGAGTCAAGGAGGAGGAGGAGGCACAACAAAAACGAGGCCGAACGTCCTCTATGACCAACCATAGCCAGTCTAAGGTATCAGATGTCACCGCTGCTCAGGTGCAGAGCGCTGTTGACTCAAAGCACATGTACAGGAAGTCTGCTGTCTGGGAGTTATTTAAGAAATGTGCAGCAGACCGCACCATTGCTATTTGTAATCTATGTCAGATGAGGATCAAGCGTGGGAAAGATATCCCACGCTTGGGTACCACGTGCTTGAGGCGACATATAACCACCTGCCACGCATCCTGTTGGCACAACACTTTGCATAGGTCCTCCTCATCTGTCTCTACCCCCACTATATGTCCTGCCATGTCATTGCCTACAACCTCCACTGACAGGGATGATGCTACAGTAATGGGTGTACCAGGTCCTTCCTCACAATGTGACAGCATCCCATCAGCTGAAGATTTCCGCAGTCAGATTATGTTGCCCCTGCTGCTGCAGCGTAAGAAAAAATATAGTCCCAACCATCCCCAAGCACAGCGTCTAAATGCCAGTTTAGCAAAATTACTCGCATTACAGCTGCTGCCTTTCTGTTATGATCTTAACATGTAGAGCTTGGAAAAAAGACGAGACAGAGGAGATATGGTAGAAACATTTAAATACGTAAAGGGAATCCACAAGGTAGAGGAAGGGAGTATATTTAAAAGGAAACAAAGTAGCAAAACAAGAGGACATAGTCTTAGATTAGAGATTTAAAAGTAACATCAGGAAGCATTATTTTTAATTAATTTAAGCAGGCATGGGATAGGCATAAGGCTATCCTAAACAAAAAATAAATCCAGGTAAAGTTTCCATGTAATTGGGCAGACTAGATGGGCCGAAAGGTTCTTATCTGCCGACATTTTCTATGTTTCTATGTTTCCAGCTGGTGGACTCTGCTTCCTTCCGTGAATTTGCTGAATGCGCTGTACCACAATGGCAGGTTCCAAAACGTCATTTCTTTTCACGGAAGGCCATTCCAGCACTATACCAGCACCTGGAACACAATGTTATGGAGTCATTGGGAAAGGCAGTAAGCAACAAGGTGCACATAACTTTAGAGACGTGGTCCAGCAAGCATGGACTGGGCCGTTACATTTCCTTCACGGCACACTGGGTAACTCTGCTTGCAGCTGGGAGGGATCCATGACGGAGCTCTATGCTGGAGCTTGTTCATCCACCACACCATACTGCTTGTATGAGGTCTGTCTGCTCTACCACCTCTTCCTCCTCCTCCTCCTTCTCTGTCTCTGGTGAAGTGGCAGTTAAACCTATGCGTGGCAGGGGCTACGCAATGGCTCAAGCCAAAAGATACCATACTGTGCTTGAGCTGGTTGGTTTAGGGGACAGTAGCCACACTGTGCCAGAAATTCTGTCAGCTCTGCAGGGGCAGGTGCAGAGATGGTTAACACCATGTCAGCTTCAGCTGGGAATGGTCGTCTGTGGTAATGGCAGCAACCTTCTCTCCACCCTACGTCAGGGTAAGTTGACATATGTACTATGCCTAGCACACGTCCTAAATCTGGTGGTACAGCGTTTCCTAACCAGGTACCCAGGGCTGGCAGAGCTTCTCAGCCAGGCCAGAAAAGTCTGCAGCCACTTCAGATGGTCATTCCCAGCAAGTGTTCGCCTGGCAGAAATTCAAAGAGAATTCCACCTTCCCACAAACGTCTGATCTGTGACATGCCCACCAGGTGGAACTCAACATTAGCAATGCTGCAGCATCCGCACAAGCAGCAGAGGGCCATAAATAAGTACCTGTGTGAGTATGGCACAAGGACAGGTTCAGGTCAACTTGTTTCCCCCCCGCAGTGGCTGATGATCAAGGATGCATGCACTGTACTGTCACCATTTGAGGAGGCAACGAGAATGGTTAGCAGGGACAGTGCATGCACCAGTGACACAATTCCTTTGGTGTTCCTGCTAGAGCACACTCTGCGGGGAATTATAGATGTGGCACTAGAGGCAGAGCAGCAGGAGGAAGAGGAGGCCTTCCCTAGCTCTCAAGGCCCCAGTCTTTATGCAGACAGCATTCCTGCGGGTCCTCAGATCAGACAGGAGGAGGAAAAGGAGTAATACCTACGCTGCATGGGCTCCCTTATCCTGCAATGCCTGCTAAAGGACCCCAGGATTTGTGCTATCAAGAAGAGGGATCATTACTGGTTGGCAAGCCTTCTCGATCCACGATACACGGGTAAAGTTGCAGAGCTCATCCTGCCCGCATAGAGGGAGGACCGGATGAAACAACTTGAGTACGCTCAAAAGTGACACTTGTGTAACACCTTTCCAGGCACTGGTAGGTTACCAAGTGATGACACAAGTGCTTCTGAGGCTGCGGATGATCAGAGGAAGAGCGGTGAAGGCCAGGGCCGCTTGACTGATGCCTTTTTGAAAAAAATTTAGTCCACGACGCCCAGAGACGTTAAATGTAGGCACCCATTGCCAGCATCTTCACCATATGGTGCAGGACTACCTAGGGGCAAGGGCAGACCTGGATACCTTTACAGCAGATTATCCACTGGCTTACTGGGTGTTGAGATTGGATCACTGGCCAGAACTTAGCCAATATGCTATGCAGCTACTAGGTTGCCCTTCATCCAGCGTGCTTTCTGAGAGGACGTTCAGTGCCACTGGAGGTTTTGTCACAGACAAAAGAGTGCGTCTGTCCACTGACTCTGTAGACCATCTAATATTTATAAAAATGAATCAGTCCTGGATCAGCAGCTTTTAATCCCCTGATGCTAACGTAACTGAATAGATCAGGGATCTCTTCTGCATTCCCAAAACCTCCACCACTGCACTCTTCCACAATACCACAAAAGGGGTTACTGTGTGAAGGCACTTGCTGCCACCAAAGGCACATTATTTGGGTGCACTGCCACTGACGCCTATACCAGATTCATATCATTTTAATATTGGACTGCAGGCTCCAACCCTGCACTCTTCCACAATACCACAGAGGGGTTACGGTGTGACGGCACTGATGCCGACACTAAAGGCCCAATTTTAAAGCACCTATAGTTACTTTCATAGAAAGCCTGCTTAAGTTTCACCATAATTTAGCAAAAAATCACTAAACTTGTTCTGTGTGTCCTAAAATGTCTCCTCTTTTCATACAGGCTGCCGCCCCAAGCAGTTGTTTATGAATAGATTAAAGGAAAACCATTTACTATTAGGGATGAGCTGTTCGGTTCGATCAGTTCGGAGTTCGATTCGAACTTTGGCTGTTCGCAAGTTCGCGAACTTCGACCTTTTTAGCGTTTTCGGTTCGAGTTCTCAAAAATTTTTATTTATAAAAAATACTAAAAAATCTAGAAATAAAGAGACTCTTTACTGCAGAATATTATAAGCAACGGTTTATTAGATATTGAATTAAAAACTAATGTGTACGTGCAAAGATTCTCTCCTCTAAATGACCTGTGTTTTCAAACGGCGTAAACAACAGGTGTTTTTAGTCTGGTCTAATCAATTTGATACATTGTATGTATGTAGACTATACTGAGGGTGTGGTGTCTCCAGATGTATCAAACAACACCTGTGCTTCTGAGAAGTGTTAATTTCTCTACTAAACCTTCCTCTGATATGCTGCATTTCACTGCTGTTTGCTCAGCTAATTTTTACCGCTTTCGCTCATCATGTTTAAACGCGATTTGAAGCCACATTTTATTAAATGACACAGATATATTAGATATCGATCTTTCCGGCAGACTCTGCAGATTCATAATATATCTTTTTTGTATGTATGCGTCATGTCCTGGCTGTATATTATGACAAAAAATGCAATAAAAATTGAATTTTTAATCATCTGCAGTGTGTAAAGTGGCTTTTTTCACATATTAGCACATGAGCGTTTGCGGTTATGTTTTCTATGGGGTGCGCGTGTACAAAAATTTGAAATGGGGACTTGTTACATTTTGTGGGGGGAATTACGTGATTTATAGCAAACAGACCCCATAGAAAAAAATCATTAGTGCAGCATCAATGTTCACATTATAATTGAAATGTGAACAATATTGCTGCATTAATAAAAATTAACACACAAAAAAAATACACGTTATTTTTTTTTTACTTTATACCTGGTCATGTTGGGTATCATGCTCAGGCCTTTCGATTGATACCCTCCATGACCCCCTAGCTGCCACGGTTCTGGAGATATCGGGGTTCAAATGAACCCCCCATCTCCACCAGGGGATTCCGGGCAGCTAGGGGTTCCCCGGCTATCTGACATCATCATGCTATGAGGACGTCAGGCAGTGAGGGGGGGACCCGGGGGTGGAGACGCCAGCCAAGATGGCGGCCCCCACCATAGTTAGGCCGCACTTAGGCGCCGCGAGGCATCTCTATACACAGCCCCATCAGCATCTCTATACACAACCTCACAGCATCTCTATACACAGCCTCACAGCATCTCTATACACAACCCCATCAGCATCGCTCTACACAAACAGCATCTCTATACACAACCCCATCAGCATCTTTTTACACAAACAGCATCTCTATACACAACCCCATCAGCATCTCTATACACAAACAGCATCTCTATACACAACCCCATCAGCATCTCTATACTCAAACAGCATCTCTATAAACAAACAGCATCTCTATACACAACCCCATCAGCATCTCTATACACAGCATCTCTATACATAACCCCATCAGCATCTCTATACACAAACAGCATCTCTATACACAACCCCATCAGCATCTCTATACACAAACAGCATCTCTATACACAACCCCATCAGCATCTCTATACACAACACCATCAGCATCTCTATACACAAACAGTATCTATATACACAACCCCATCAGCATCTCTATACACAACCTCACAGCATCTCTATACACAACCCCATCAGCATCTCTATACACAAACAGCATCTCTATACTTAACCCCATCAGCATCTCTATACACAAACAACATCTCTATACACAACCCCATCAGCATCTCTATACACAGCATCTCACGGCATCTGAGGACGCTGAAGTCAGAACGCCCTGGACAGAGAGGTAAGTATCTCTGCCGGGGGTCACACGTCGTCAGCAGTGAAGGGGTTAAAAATTTATTTTTTAAACTTTTTGTCCTTGTTTCCTGTCCCCCAGGGCACTACCCGGACCCGGACATTGTTTTTAAATGTTTCTATACATCCTAGAAATCCGCCACTTCACGGGCAGGTTATGGGGACCTACTAGGCACGATATTTGAAGGAATTTTTTGTTTTTATTTATAACCCTTATTTCATGGAAAACTCACTGTCCCTTTAAAAGATGTTTTTTTTTACTTTTTGTCCTTGTTTCCTGTCCCCCAGGGCACTACCCGGACCCCCATACACCTTTTATGGCAAATATCTAGTATATATACCCTCTTGGAGGGAACTCTATAAATCGAATTTTGAGTCCCATTGACTTGCATTGAGTTCGAGTTCGAATTCGAACTTTTGAAAAGTTCGAATTCGAATGCGAACCGAACTCGGGGGTGTTCGGCTCATCCCTATTTACCATTATTTGAAATGTCATTGTTTTGTTTTTAAATGTTTATATACATCCTACAAATCCGCCACTTCATGGGAAGGTTATGGGGACCTCCTAGGCACGATATTTGAAGGAATTTTTCATTTTTATTCTTAACTTTTATTTCATGGAAAACTCACTGTTCCTTTAAAAACGTTTTTTTTAAAACTTTTTGTCCCTGTTTTCAGTCCCCCAGGGCACTACCCGGACCCCCATACACCTTTTATGGCAAATATTTTGCATATATGCCCTCTTGGAGGGCACTCTAAAAATCAAACTTCCGAGTCCCATTGACTTGTATTGAGTTCGGTTCGTGTTCGAGTTCGAACTCGAACTTTTGAAATTGTTCCAGTTCGAATGCGAACCGAACACGGGGGTATTCGGCTCATCACTAGTCATAATTTCTCACACTCTAGACATCAAACCTTGTGTGTGATTTGTATAGTTTGTCATGGTATTGAAAGAAGACTTCTAGGAAAAACACATTGGCTTCTTGTTTTGTGGAAAAATCCACTGCCTCATAATCAATAAATGATGCTTGGAACAACATAAAAATGGTAATTATTTATAAAAACAGTTGACTCTTGATGAAAGTGAAGCTTACCTGCCATGACTGGAAATCCTTAATATCTGCACATAATCGTTTGGAAAATGGACCTTCTCCATTTTTGCAGTTATTCATATCTTTCAATGCTTTGGCCACGACAAGGACTGCAGTGTAGACAGTATATGTCGGTCTTAAACGAGAAACGTCATTGTAGGCATTTTGGAGGCTCTCTAGATTTTCGGATCCAGTGCACTCCTTCACATTTGTATCCAAAGATCCTGTTTCATTTTTATCACTTATGAACCTGCAATTGAAAGCTAACTCCCAAAAAGTCTTTGTCCAGTCTCTTCCCAAGGACATGGAAGGATTGATTGTGTTGAGGAATTGTTTAAGCCCAGGTATTGTCCCACTTTGGATAGCTAGACCTATGGTTCCTGTCAGAGCAGCTGAAAACATGTTTACAGAGAGTATGGTTGTTGCAGCCCAACCTGTATTTGCAACAAGTACTTTTCCTGTCACATTTTGTTTCACCATCTCTTTCACTATGGGTACTATATCTGCGCTGGGGGCATAAAGAACCACAACCTTAGCTGTTGATGTCTTTATGATCTTAACAATATGAGGAGCATTGCGGTCTGGATAACTTGTCAGAATATTCTCATTGAACGCCACACATACTCCGGCTTTGACTATCTCTTTTTGAAGAAGCTGAATTCCCAGTTGTCCATAGTCATTGTCTGTAGCTACTAACCCAACCCAAGTCCAACGAAAATGTACCACTAGATCTGCAAGTCCTTTAGATTGATATATATCACTTGGTACAGTCCTAAGGAACGAAGGGAACCTGATGTGGTCACTGAGGATGGCAGTGGTGGAATGGTGGCTGATCTGTTGACAAAGTAAAGCTGGGTATAAAATAAGATATTATTTCATGTGACAATGATTAAACCCTTTGAGTTGACCTGTCTGCCACCTCCATGTGTCAAGTCAAATGCAATTAATGGCTAACGAAATGTTAAGATTAATGCTACCAGTAAATATTTTATATCCCCATTAACATTAAAAGTCAGCTTCTTTTTCGTGTTTAAGACACAACATAAAGCAGTAGAAGTGGTAGAGGCCAAAACAGTGATTGAATTTAAGCAGGCATGGGATAGGCATAAGGCTATCCTAAACAAAAGATAAATCCAGGTAAACTATTCATGTAATTGGGCAGACTAGATGGGCCGAAAGGTTCTTATCTGCCGACATTTTCTATGTTTCTATGTTTCCCCAACGCATTTCACAGGTTGATGTCCCATTATACAATTGGATGCTTTCATCAATCATTTCCTTTATTTTACCCTAACCCTAGCACTTAGAATTGGAAAACGGGAAGATTTGCCCATTACCGCCCTTGTGCTATGAATAAGATATGTGCACACAATTTCAAACAAATTAAGAGTTGTCAGAATTTTGGACAAATCGTCTAAAACTCAAATCAACAAAAAGACACGTCAACAAATGCATGAAACATCTATCTTCAGTGGCAATTTTCGTTGATTTTTTTGTGCTTATGGGTATTAAACTTGAAGGGCCCTATTACAATCTTCACGCAAAAACACACGTGCAACGCATGAATTTTTGCGCGTGAATCAAACTCTGGTATTACAATCCTTGCGCATTTTTCAGCCATCAAAAAAATAACGCGCGTAAAACGGATGCGCAAAAACATGCGCGCATTATCGTTACGTGCAGAAATCGGTGTGTGGACTGTTTTTTCACGAGATTCAGACATTCAGAGTTAAGAACCACGATTATCTCACATTACGTTTTTGTGCCTGACAAAGTTAATCTGAGTATATATGCTGCAGCAATAACAAATACACACACGACTCCTCCATTTTATTGTTTGGGTATGCGTAGAATGTGTAACTATACTTTGCTGTATTTTTTATTTTTGCGGTGGTGTATTTGGGTTTGGCCAGGACGTTCAGATTTGCCATTAACCCTTTCGCTGCTGAGGCTTTTCCCGCCCCTGTGCTGAGGTCATTTTTTACCTGTTTTGCGCATCATGTTTAAACGTGTTTTGAAG
>RXON01003871.1:0-21312 GCA_009667805.1 Leptobrachium leishanense
AGCTCTCTGTCTCAGAGTAAGTCACCAGCTATCCATGTCCCTGCAAGTCACCAGCTCTCTTTGCTATCCGTGTCCATGCCAGCTGTGATCCAGCTAGCTCTCTGTCTTACTGTATGTCACCAGCTATCAATGTTCCTACAAGGTATCTGTGTTCCTGCCAGTCACCAGCCATCTATGTTCCTGCCAGTGTCCAGCTGCCCATGTGCTCCAAGTGTTCTCCATTCTTCCCAGACCTATGTGCCCTACCACAGTCAGCTTTCTTCCTGTACTGTCTGTCTTCCTTCTCCAGCCACCTGTGAGTTTCCGTTTGTGTCTTTGTATGCCAATTTCCTACTCTGTACCCCCTGTGCCCAGTCCTGTCTCTGCCACCCTGTGCCCACTGCCCAGTTCTGCCTCTGCCGCCCTGTGCCTAGTTCTGCCTCTGCCTCTCTGACCCTACTCCTGTCTCTGCTACCCTGAGCCCACCCCTGCCTCTGCATCTTGTGCCCAGTCCTGCCTCTGCTGCCCTGTGCCCAGTCCTGCCTCACTCTGCCCAGTCCTCCTTCTTGCTCCCTGTGTTACCATCTGTATATCCCATCCATTCCCCATCATTCTGATTGCTCATTTGTCTGAGTATTGCTGTGTATCAGCTTATTTCAATAGACCTCTTGTTTTCATCCGTACCTTCATCTCCTTGTCACTGCATTCTGAGTTCATACCCAGGACATACACCTTTGACTAAATCGACAGCAGGAAACATTTAGCATTTACTGAAAGTATTCCAAATTAATTTGTCATATTCTGATTGGTTACTGTGATATTACTATACTAGGGATATAAATGCTGAACCGATGAGGCTCCCTCATGGGTTTTAGGAGGGTCTTCACTAGGTCTCAGGTCAGCCATAGGTCTGTGGTGTTGAATGAGAAATGGCTCCAAATTCATGAATACATGTCTTAAATCTCATATTGCTTTTGGCGGCTATAGAAACCTCTCATTGAGACGATAAAGCACCAAACATAACAATTCCTGCTCTCACCGACTTTACCTTGCAATGTGTCTGATGGACTGATGTGATAACGGAGAGAAACAGTCATTTATAATACAGCGGCGGCTTGGTCGTAGTAGAACATGTTACTAACTAGGGCGGTGTTACTCTTTCCACGGCTCACGGAGCTCACAGTGGTGGCTCGGCAACCCTCACCAAATCCTTCAGCGCCATACAAGCGGCGCAAAAGGCAGGCACCATCAGATGACATGCAGACCCCAACGGATGACGTTTTCTTGTTTAATTGCTGGGCGTCAGTCACAGAGAAAAGGCAGGAAGAGCAGTGAGAGACCTAACACAAAGCAGCCGACAACGTAGAGCACTGTGGGAAGCAAGCAGTGAGCTGTGAGTAGTGAATTTTACTGTTATAGGTACATGCATGCTTTGTCAGTGTGCTTCTAAAAATGTGCAATGCCTTTTGAATGAGTCAGTAGCGTCATTCGGCAAAAAAAGCAAGTAAATATGATATTTTCCTTTTTTTTATTACCTGCTTTTCTTTCTTAATGTGTTTCATGCCCACCTCATGATGTAGATTGACCCAACCAATCAGTGTGTATTCCTAGGAATAGATAAAAACACACTGAGCATGTGCGACTGAATTGCTTTTCTGTCCTCCTGCACTATGAGCTGAGATGAGGGTGGAGCTGAGTGCCATCCAATCTGTAACTCTTTCACTCCCAGGAACTGCAGAGATAGGGAAGGAAAGAAATCCATACACAAAGGCAGGGCCGGATTTATCAATAGACAGAGCAGGCATGTGCCTACTCTTTTGATTTGAGTACAGAGAGAAACGTTTCAGTTTTTTTAAATCTTTTTTAAAATTTTATTTCGTTTGCCACAAAACAAAAATTTAGAAAGTCGTTTTTTTTGTTGGGAAAGGGGGGTAGGAATGCTCTACATTTCTCTGCCTACAGGCTCCTGAGATGCAAGTCTGACCCTGCACACAGGGATAAAAAGAGACAGCAGAAAGAGACAGAAAAAAGGGCACAGAGACACAGCAAGAAAAGGTAAAGAGAGAAAGACAGCAAGATAAAGCAGAGAACGTGCAAGAAAAAGTACAGCGAGAGAGCACACACAAGAGACAGACAGCACAAGAGAGAGTGTGCAAGTTAGTGACTGGGGAGTTTGAGTGAGACAGTGAGGTATGTAACCATGAAAGAGAGCAAGTGAGCGTGTCATTCGGTGAGGGAGTATGTTTTTGAGAGAGCGTGAGTGTGTGAGCTAGTCAGCGGGTGAGAGATCTGTGTGCGAGCGAGTCAGTGTGTGAGTGAGCGTGAGTGGATCATGCTTTCACAGTTGCAAAGATGCTAACATTCAGTTCCTCAGTTTCCCCAGTCTGAGGTCTATGAAGCTGAAGTTAGCTCCTTATTCGGCCAGCTTCTTATTCTCACACTGAAGATAGCTTCTGATTCAGGCAGCTTCTTATTTTGTGACTGAAATTGGCTGCTTATTCGCCAAGATCTTATTCCTCAAAGAATAATGTCAATAAAAAGTATATCGAACAATTGGACAATTCTAACACATTCATATGATGAAATAAATTTATCCAGATAACTGCCCCCCCCCCCACTCGTTTGAATGGTAAAAAATGAATAAGTAACTGTTGATTTTCTCTATGAAAATCATCTTGGCTCACCCCAAACTGACTAGTTTTCTATTAATTAGACTGTTCTCTATCAGAAAAAACATAATCTGGCCCGAGCCAAACATTATTGATTAAGCAAACAGGCATCAAACCTAGCCCCCCCCCCCCGCTCCATTAAATGCAATGAGAAAAAATAAGTAACTAGTAATTTTCTCTATGAAAATCATCTTGGCTCACCCCAAACGGACTAGTTTTATATCAATTAGACTGTTCTCTATCAGAAAAAACATAATCTGGCCCGAGCCAAACATTATTGATTAACCACTTGAATGCTAAGGACGCGCTCAGCGCGTCCTCAGCATTCCCGCTGGTATGCGGAGGACGCGCTGAGCGCGTCCTCGCATTGGGGTCAGCGTTCGGCCGGGTTCCGGCCGATCGCTGGCCCCTCCGGTGCGGGCTGACATCCTGGATGTCAGCCCGGCATCCGGAGCAGTGGCCGCCATTATTATGTGTCATCGCGCCCCCGCGATGACACATAATTCAGGCGCCCCCCCGCATGTGCGGAGGAGGCGCCTGAAAGGGAGGGGGGGGAGGTCCTTCGGACCTCTCTCCCTCCCGATCGGCGGCTCACAGGGGCTTAACCTAGGCATCATTTGGAGGGCACAGCCTGCCCTTCCAAATGATGCCTGGCATTAACCCCTGGGGAGCTGGATCGCAAATCGGCGCTGAAAAGCGCCGATTTGCGATCCTTCCCGGGAGCTGGCCGACATCTTGGATGTCGGCCAAGCTTCCGGGAACTCCCCCAGAGGACTGGCGTCATCGTGCGTAGCACGATGACGCCAGTCCTAGCATTAACCCCTAACTGCCACGAAGTGTGGAGATAGGGAGTTCCAATGAACTCCCTATCTCCCGATCCGTGGCAGTTAGGGGTTAAATTTTGATATCGTTGGATCGGCCAGAGCATGGCCGTTCCAACGATACCAAACATGAAAGTAAAAAAATTGTAAAAAAAAAAAAAAAAAGAAAAATAAAAATAAAAAAAAATTAAAAAAAAAAATAAAAAAAAAAAAAATAAACACTTTTTTTTTTTTTTTTAGTTTTGTTAATGCAGCAATATTGTTCCCATTTCAATTATAATGTGAACAATGATGCTGCATTAGCGATTTTTGTATGCGGTGCGTTTGTTAAAAATGGTGTCATTTTCCCCAAAAAAAAATGTAACGAGACCCCATCTCTAATTTTTTTAACAAGCGCACCCCATACAAAATATAACCGCAATTGCTCGCATGTTAAAATGTGGAAAAAAACACTTTACACGCTGTAAATTATTGAAAATACATATTTTATTGCATTTTTTGTTATAATATACAAACATGACATAACGTATACATATAATAATGACATATTATGAATCTACCGAGTCTGACGGAAAGAACGATATATAATATGTCAGTGTCATATACTAAAATAAGCCTTCAAAACAGGTTTAAACATGATGCGCAAAACAGGTAAAAAATGACCTCAGCACAGAGGCAGGAAAAGCCTCAGCAGCGAAAGGGTTAAGCAAACTGGCATCAAACCTAGCCCCCCCCCGCTCCATTAAATGCAATGAGAAAAAATAAGTAACTAGTAAATTTCTCTATGAAAATCATCTTGGCTCACCCCAAACGGACTAGTTTTCTATTAATTAGACTGTTCTCTATCAGAAAAAACATGATCTGGCCCGAGCCAAACATTATTGATTAAGCAAACAGGCATCAAACCTGGCCCCCCCCCGCTCCATTAAATGCAATGAGAAAAAATAAGTAACGGATGATTTTCTCTATGAAAATCATCTTGGCTCACCCCAAACGGACTAGTTTTCTACTAATTATGTGGTATTATTTAATTAATTAATTTATTATAAAATAAATTATTTATTTAATTATGTGGTATGCATTTGGTTTTGATGCATCCCTACTCTATACATAGCACTCCCTGCGTCCCTATAACATATTTATATATATCACATGGGGTTGCTATATGATCAGGGCTACCTTTTTTATACTATTCCTATTAAATTGGCAGTAATTTTTATGTATTTTATTCAATAGAAACTTTTTTGCCTGTATGACATGCACTTTTGTGAAAATAGAAGATTTTTGTGTGTACATTTTAATTTAGTTAGTGGATTCCTGTCCAGTACGGAGAGAAGCAAACATCATGCAGTGTAGCCTGGCTGCGAGGCGGAGCGTCGTGAAGTCAAGCCTGCAAAATCTTTGCTTCACTACGCTGTGCGTCGCTACGCGCTCAGTGTATCTCAGGCTTTAAGCTCAGCCACACGCATCCTCTCCATAGGACTCAATTGAAACAGACGCCGGTGGTCACATGACCTGTTGGAGCTCGTCTTGCGAGATCCGGCCGGTCAGCGTAGTGATACGCAGGGGGAGACTGGGGGGACTTTTTCCCCCAGTTTTTCCCTGCTCCCACCGTACTGAGGAGGAGGCGGACAGAGCCGCAGGCTTCGCCGCGAACCAGGAGGTGAGTATATGAGTTTTAAGAAAAATTTTAGGCTGGTGTTAACGTATTCTTTAGAAGCGGAATCCGTTACCACCAAGTCCTTGCTCTGGTTAACTTTTTGTTAATCGCAGCCAGACGTTAATCAGCACTGGGACTTTGTAATCCTAACGCTGATTAACACTTTGCGCTCCCTATACTTAACATGGGAAGCGCAAAGTACAGTAACCTCGCGCAGAGAAGCACAAGATACCAAACGCAAACGGGTTACTTAACCTGTTAGCGTTTGGATTCTAATTTGCGTTAACTACTTGGGCTAAGGTTAACGCTCACGCAGGTGAGCGCTAACGTTAATGTGACAGAACAGCCGTCACTTTCAAGTTATTGGCACATAAAACGTTAAGGCTAGGGTCAGACTAATGCAGTATTAACGTGCGTTTAGCCGCACTAAATCACAGCCGTGCTAGCAGCAAATTACATCCAATGCCGGGGAACATACGAATTGGCAAACGAATTGGCAAACAAACGCATTTTTTCGAGAACGTCAAACCGCTAGTACTAACGTACAGAGTGCGCTGCGTCCGCTAGCAGCATGTGTGCGTGAATAGGAGACGTCAGATGCTGCTAATGTTCGGCCAACATAACGTCCAGACGCAAAAAGTGTTTTATTGATGATCCGTACAAAATCACGGATGAAAATGCGCATCGTATGACCGCTATCGCGTATTCCGTTAAAAAATAAATAAAAGGTGGATCACCACCCCACCACCCCCAGCCAGACTCCCACGTCAATCCTGGATAAAAAGGGTCACACAGGGAACCCCGCATAAATAGTTGGGCGGTGAGGAGGGTGAAAAATGTGGGAAATCAAAAACATCCTCAGAATGTCACAGCAAATGAGGAGAAATAAAAAATGCCTTCAGCATAAGTCAAGCTACTTAAACAAAAAAAGAAAAAAAAGGGGAAATGGTGGAGGGTGTGAAATCACAGACAAAAATGAGCAGCACGGCCTCAGAAAAATTGGGGTGAACAGTCCCAGCTATCCCAAGGAAAAACAGATGTAGAGGGGAGTCATTCATCCGGGCTCTGAAGGTAGACCCTTGGGGGACCATGTGGAGCAGCCAAGAGCCCCACGATGGTCAAAACGGCCTGCGCTGCCTCTGTGGTTGCGGCAGAGTAGGCCTTTCCCTCCCAGGTAACATCATGAGAACCTGAGGCGCCCCAGTGATGTCGAATCCCACAGCCCCATAGCAGAGCTGTGACATCGCCAAAACGCGCCATGCAGCCAACGCCAAAAATGGTAAGCCTCAATAAAAGGTGATACAAGTAGAGGTAAAGGTGACCTTAAAAGTGGGGCCAGCCGCTGCAAGGATCCGAGACTGGGTAAGCACATCTCTGGTGGTCAATATAACATCATGCGGGAGGAGCCTGGCAGTGGCAGCCTTCTGAACACGCATAGCTGAAACAATAGGGGAGTCCAGGAAGGTCGCAGTGTTGAAAGAAGGTGAGTCAACAAGTTGCCCAGATAAGCGAGGAGCCCCTTATCAGAGACATCCTACAGGATCCCCCGCAAGTGGATATTCCAGCGCCGGTGCCAATTCTCCAAGGCCAGGACCGCAGAGCTGAAGCGGACAACTTGCATCTGGAGATCTGCGACTGTAGCATCCGTTGTGCCCAGCGCCACCACCACCGTCTCCTGAGAATGGGAATGGACCTCAGCAACCCGAGTCTGCATGGACTCCACAGCAGAGCATATCTCGTTCAGGTCGCTGTGTCACAAACCCCAAAAGTCATCCATGACCTTTTGAAGGTCAACTGCAGTGAGTGGCGGAGCCCGGCCCTGCGCCTATGCAGCTTCGACACTCAACCCTGTCAATGGGGTCGTCAGAGGATTCGGAGTTCGCCGAGGTCCCACAACAGCGGTCCCGCATCCCTCCTTCGCGCCCAACGCCCAGCGAGACCCTGATATCTAGGAGATATGATCCCTCTGTCTCACCAGATTTCCTTGATTTCTTTCTCATGCCAGTAAGGATGGTGCACACAGGAAGGAACCATGCTGTAGGAACCCCAAGCACAGGCCGCAAGATGGCCATTGCCTCAGCCAGTCGGAAAGAAAAGGAGTGTGAATCGGTGCTCCACTCTGTTCCCACAGCCACAGGGTGAGTCAATCGGGTGCCAGAGTTCCAGACAAATGCCCTGAGGAGATTGTGCCAATCTCAGGCAATAAAAACGACCTCAGGACCTGATATCTGGCTCTGCGGCATGGAGCTCAGCAGAGCCCCGTTCAATACCTCAGCAGCTGCAGAATTGCTGCAGCGCAGCAATTCAGTTTGCTGCAGCAGTTTCATTGAACGCTTTGGATGTGAATTTTGAATCCAAAATGGCCGACGATTTCTTAACGAAAGATTCAGATTTTTTTTCGATCACTCGGACAATATATGATAAAGGAAAGCAGTCAGCACAATTCTGTTTTGTATGCACAAATGATAGTTTTTATTCAATAAACGTTATGTTAACTTCTGAAACAAAATTTAAATTGAACTGTAATCTATGTCTATGTGCAGGGGGAAATAATAAATAAATATTTTGTGCTTTGGTGAACAAAAAACAGAAAATTAACATTGCTGTACGGAATTGTTATGTAATTGTTTGTGGCGGCGGACATCTTGCTGTATGGAATTGTTACTTGCTTCATGGTGGCGGCCATCTTTAATACGTCACACTCAGCTACTCGCAGCATCTCCACGGGTCGCTGCAAGTGGTAGGTTAGCACTGCTGAGCGCTGAGCGGTTGAACGGCGTTCAATGGCAGGTTGCTAACTTAGCACTTGCAGCGGCTGAGGTATTGAACGCGGCTCAGGATTGTGGCTGCTCTCCTTGAGATCTGGACACGCCCACAAACAACCTTTTTAACCTTGTGATTCACAGCTGGCATGGACAAGAAGATTTTGCTTGTCTCTTGTTTCTGATAAAAATAAATGCATATCATCTTTGTTTGTAAAGCTGAAAACAAATGGCTCAAGATGATTTGCTGCAGTTTCATATTGTGTGGAGTTTTGATATTCTTCATACTGATTAATAATTTCTTCAATTTCTTTTGTATCCATGCTGAATATTATTGGCTTTTGTACTTGGCCTAAAAATTTTTGATTGTTGTCCTCAAGCCACCTATTGGCAGCTTTGGTATCACGGAGCAATGTACTTTCCTGAAAATTATACAAAGAGATGTCACTTTTATATCAGCATGAAATATCAATAATGCCATCAGTTTATGTTTTCATTTTAGATAAAAAGAAATCCACCCTAAATGAACATATAACTCACAACTAATGGTTCAGGGCGGACTTAGTGGTGTTCGACCTGTGCAGTCAAACATGACACCGTGGCATTAGGGCCTCTCCAATGGACTTGTACAGTTGTCAAAGCTGCCCAATCAGAGTGAGGCATGGAAACAAATTAACTGCTCCTATTTTGTGGGTGTGGCAATCACAGCATGGTACGCTATGTGGAACCACTCTGTTCAATACCCTTTCATATGACCCAGTGATTCCAGATGAGGAGCAGTGGTGGTTGTGAATTTGCAATGAGACTGGACACTTCCAAGGGCAGCATTCTCTGCCTGCTGAACTCTCCCCTAAAAAGATGAAGAAAAGACTTGATTGCAGTCAGGTTCTGTGTAAAGGCTGGGTGGAGTAGAGGTAATGTCACTGCTCTGCATGGAGAGAGCCTGTGGAGTCATGGGTTCGATCCCAGCGAGTAACCTCTCCAGTAAGTGTCCTTGGCATGACACCTAACGGTACATACACGCCACCCAGGACATACTTGAAAACAAGAGAAATATCAATGTATCCTTCCTGGTAAAATCCTTTCTCCAAAAAAAAAAATATCTGCCACTGTGTGTGGGAATCAGGGTCTGTCTGTGTCTTACTTCGTGTGTGGAGGTGTCTTGGTCTTTGTAAGTGTGTTTGCCCTTGTTTATGAACGGTGATTCGGTTTAGTGCCAAAATATCATCAATGCAGATCAATCAGAATTCACTAATATTCAAACACACTTGGAGGTTTATTCAAAAAGCATGGAAATTTAAGTGTAATTTCAGTGCTTTCTTGTTCCAATTCCAGTTTGACAACCCTCCGTTGAATTCAGTATTCACCACAGGGTCCCCTAAGTGCACCGAACGGGAGCTGTCCCAGACCCCCGAAAGCAGATGATCCATCGAATGCCACCGAACTGGGGGGGGAAGGATCAAAACAAAAAAATTATATTCTTTTACCCCCTTCCCCACCGCAGACATACATAGTACGTCTTCGGGAAAATCCCCTTAACGACTACGGACGTACTATGTACATCCTGGTCTCCTAACCCCCCTCCCTATACTCACCTCTCTCGCCGGGCTCCCGCAGCGGTCTGGTAGGCCTGGAGTCTGTCACTCCTTTTCTGGTGGCCCGGCAGTTGCGATGATGTCATCACAGTGTGTGATGACATCATCGCCAGGCTTCCCTGGAGCCTGCAGTAAAAAATGTGGAAGGGGAGGGGTGGACTCCTTTGGAGCCCTCTCCCTCCCCAACCCTCTAGTTAGAGACACAAGACAGGTACCGCTGGAGAGGGTAGGGCCAGCCCCTTTCAGCATTACCTGTCTTTAAACCCTTAGGTGCCAGATTGTGATTCAAATCCAGAAGTGGCTGACATCTTGGATGTCAGGCAAGCCTCTGGGTCACCCCCCATCCATTGACATATGCAATGACTTCAGTGGGCCAGTTAACTCCTTACCTCCCAAATGGAGATATGGCGATCCTTTTGATCCCCATATCTCCCAATTTGAGGCGGCTAGAGGGTCATGTTTGACATCATTGCAAGGGCTGATCTTGCCTAGGTTTGGTGTAAAAACAAATAATTCAAAAAATAAAATTCTTAAAAAAAAAGTGTTATTTAATTTTTTTTTTATGTCTGGGGTATAATAAAATAGGACTTTAATTTATGTTTTAACATGATGAGCATAAAATGGTAAAAATTTGCTCAGCGCACAGAGGTGAAATGGCTTAGCAGTGAAGGGGTTAAAAAGCAAAACAACATTTAAAAATTTTGTTATTTCTCATCTCAGGACAAAATTTTTAAATTAATTAGCTGGGGGTTTTTTTGTCGGTTGTAGATTTTGGGGATTAAATTTCTAAAAAGCGTGTTTTTCCCCATTTTTTTCCCCATATTTCATACATTTTTTTTATAGTAAATTATACAATATGATGTAAATAATTTTTATAAAGTCCATTTAATGGTGAGAAACACAGTATATAATATGTGTATGTTGCATAAATTAGTAAGAGGAAATTGAAACTAAACACAAACAGTGCAGAAACATAAAAACAGCAGTGAGCACTTGTAAAATGCCCGTTTTGGGGTTAAAAGGCATTTTAAAGAATAAAAATGCATGAAAATAATGAAAGTCCTATAAAAAAATAATTGAACGGTGTGTTACAGAATTTTTAAAAAAAGGGAATCAAAAATTTTGCCAAAAAAAACAAACATTTTTAAAGCAAATGAATAAAAATTAATTTTGCTGAAACTGAAAATAGTTATCAATTGAATAAATAATAAAAACAATATCTATTTACTTTGAATCATAAGGGTTTCACCTGTTTAAACCTGTCGAACTGAAGCACTGAAAATCAGGGCATTTCCCTGACAATTTGGTACAGTTCAGCGTCTCTGAATAGATACATTACTTGTCTATGGGACAATTTCACTGCCACCGCAGGCTGCCGAATTGCGAGTTCAGCGGCAAACTGCACCATATTTTGCTGGCAATTCACCAGTATTTGGCGAATTGACAGCTTTATGAAAAGCCAAACTACCATGAAATTGCACTGTATGCTGAAATTCCCCGCACTTCGGGTAATCAAATTCACAGACCCTGCGATGAATTCAGCATTCACTGCAGGGTCCCCAACGTGCAGGGAACATATCCAAAAATCCGGTGAAAACATTGCTGATACGATCCGATAACCTGCCAAAAAAATTACTAACACAACCGATGATCCGCCACAAACCTGCCGATGAAAGGGGTGAGGGATGAGTTGATGAAAGGGGTAAAAAAAAAATGGAATAATACAGTTGAGTATTGTCTTTAAATGATAGTCAATATCTTCACATAAAAATACTTTAAGCTTGTTAAAAATTTATTTTTAAAGTAAACTTGTTCCATTATTTTCTTACCGTGACAATTACAGATGGTGATTCATTAAGACGAACGAAAACAATATGGCCAAATGAATGAGACAATGTTATTTCTTGCTCCATAAATTCAGCTGTAGCTATTGTTTGACCATTGCCTGGCTGTTCTTTTCTCTGATCCCATCATAAAAAATCCAGTTGTTGCATGCATGTTGTAGGCAGTGGAAGCAAACAAAATGGGATGCAGCATGATATGTAACTGCAACAGGTTTATACCTGAATGAAATAAATATGGTTAATTAATTGTATGTTTCAAAATGTATTACATTATGATCGTAATGTAAATTAACAAGGAATATTACTTACCTAAACCCTAGGACGTGAATGACCTCAGGAAGATCGAGTGGGATCAGTTTTCTATTTTCAGAAATCAAACTTTTTACCACTGCAATAATCAGTATGCAGGGTAAATCATGATCAAATGTCCTCTCACAATAAGTCCTCAAGCCACTGCATGCTACTTGGCAACTGTTAAAAAATACGCGAGATTTACTGGTTTGAAAAAAAACTAAATGCGCATATACAGTATAAAGCAATGATTACTGTGAATTTTTAAGGGATACTCTGGGATTAAAAGAGGATGGTTTGGGGAACATAGGGTCTAAACAATATCCCTTCCTATCCTCCTTTGCTCCCATGCTAAACATACAGGGCCAGATTACGTGTTTCCACTTACCCTTTGTTTTTTCTTTTGCATTCACTTTTATTGCCTGAAAGCCAATTATCCACTCCATCTTGTAAATGTGTGACATCATCGCAGCTGTATAAATGGAGAAAAAACAATGGTTCATGGATGTGAACAGAGTAGAGACATTAGAAAAGTGGAAATAACAATGGTTGTTAGGCTAAAAGTACTGTGTGGAAGTGGAGCAAGTGTCAGGAACCCTGCTTTTAAAGCTTCTTCCTGAAGGCAACCAGCATGTCCAATGTTGGATAATTGTTGTTAATTTATTTCACACTGATCATTTAACCATGAGTAATTTTTTTATCGTGGCAGTTTTTTGGTGACACACCCGTCACTTCAGTTTTGACGTTCATTTATGCAAGCACTGGTGGATCCAGAGAGGGGACATAGGAAGCATTGCAACCCACCCCCCAGCTGTAATGCCATTACAGGAGATATGTATCTCTGCTTCCTTACATCCTATACGGTCAAGAGAAATCTCGTTGGAAAAGCCAGAGTCGGCCTTTCCAGCAATACCAAACCTCACCATGTACAATATACAAAGTAAGAAACAGAAGAAATAATATAACAGAGAATTTTTTTTTCTTTTACAGCTTTGGTTAAAACAGGGTCTCCATATCTGAGCTTTTTTTTTTAAAAAGGATACTGTCATGTTCACAAAGGTGCTTACCCCAGATCAGCGTGGTTTGGATCCTTATGGACAGATTTCTACAATACATGACTTTATAGCAATAAGAACTGCAACACCTAATACTTCAAGCCAGGGAGGTGATACAGAATACTATATACCACTCAGTATCAAATGGTTTCCTGACCAAGTTTTTTGCTCGAGGGCAGTGAAATCCCCATAGTGAAGCACTGCTTTGGCTATTCAGAGAACAAAAACCAGCAGTGAAAAGTTCCCCTAATGCCGTGACATTCGATGTTTAAATTTGGCATGTTTATTCAGGCGAATCCCATAGGCTTCAATGTTAAAAGTATTCTCGTTTTAATTCAATATCTAATAAACTGTTCATTATAATATTCTGCAGTAAAAATTCTCTTTTATTTTTTGCGGGTTTTTTTTGGCATTTTTCGTGTTTTTTTTGAAAACCATTTTTTTTCGGGTTTTTTTATTTTAATCGTTTTTTCTTTTTTCTGTAACAGCCCTTTTTATTATCAATCATTGGATCTTATATGTAAATTTCAGACAGTTTCGCTCAGTAGTTTCTTTGCAAACAGCGTTTCACTTTTCAAACAGTGAAGCGGACTGTTTTTTTTTTGTTCACTCCATTCGTTTGCAGTGTCGGCTTTTTTTGGCGGCTGCGCTGCGTGTGATCGACTCCTGCTCGGGTTTTTCAGGCGTTTTCGGCATGGTTAATCTAGATGTTTTTGCGGGTTTCTGTGTGCCTTCGCCGGGTTTTGTGGCGAGTGTTCGACGGGTTTGCCGTGGCTTTTCCCTGCACTACGACGGCCCTGTGGTGCTTGCTGAATACACCACAGGGTCGCCAAAATGGGATCGCCAAATCGTGCCGCATTGAATAGAACGAAAAGTCACCGAACGTGCGGTGACTTTTCGATTGTCTTTGAATAACCCTGATAGTGTATTGAGACATGAATATAACTTGGTTTATCAAAAGCGTGGATAATCGTTCATTCGGGGTCAGCACCAATGAGGGTTGTAGTATATGCAGGATGGGCAACAGAGATGAATCTTATATACTTATTTTCAACAACATAGAATAAATGCGCAATGAATTCTGCAACCTGCAAGGCAGGCCTACAATCAGAGATAATGCGTTTAGATCGGTACATAGATTTAGCACTTAACAGGTAACTTGAGAGGTTGGTGGATTTAGCAACCTGCAGGGCAGACCCACAATCATATACCATGCAATATGATCTGTATCTAGACCTGGTACTTGACAAGCAACTTGAGCAGTTGAGAGATTTTGCTACCTGAAGTGCAGATCCCCAAACTAAAATCATGCGGTACAAAATATGCATACACTCTGTGATCACAGCATACAACATATACGCACACAAGGGATAAGCGTAAGAATCATCAGAAGGCAGTCCGGGTCAATAATCACAAGCAAGGTCCTCATACTAGCAAAAATCAGCAACTAAGCAAAAGTAGCAATGAAACAGAATACTGAATCAGCTGGCGTTGAGGGAAAATAACTCCACATCAGGGCGACGAGCAGAATCTCGCACCCTGCATATAAGGTCGGTGGCTCCGCGTCATCACGCCAAGCCCTGCCCCTTCAGACACCGATCGGCCAGCTTGAAATCCTGGCATCTGGGCAGCCAGCAACGCCGCTGGGCGCCCAGACCTCCCCCAGGCAGCGCCGCGGGGGCTGAAGACGTGACAGATACCCTGTCAAATATATATATATATATACTATGAGCATTCTAGGATTATTGATACATAAACAAAATAAATTTCTTACCATATTTCGATGGAATAGGTTTTTCTGCAGGTAAATGGTTCTGGACAAGAGAGATTACTGCAACTTGCTTCAATGGATGTGACAGAAAGTGAGTTCAGACGACAAACGATCATATCTTCCTCTGTGCCATATGCATCCCATACAGTTTTTCCTTGAAAGCGTTCAAACTGTTTTAGCCATTCAATTTTTCCTTTTAATCCATTGATTTTTACAAAAATGTGAGTGTACATGCATTAAGGAACTAATCCATGTGTCATTTTTTGCTCTGGTAGTCAACTCATGGAGTACATGAGGAAAGCTTTGCATTGTCAAGTGAATTACGAAAAGCAAATTGTCAATTGTACATGTATTAAGTAATTTAATGGTTTTCCTACCCATTTTCCCAGACCCACACCATGGTGGGCAGTTACACATAATTCTCTGAGATGTTGATTTTGGACTTGGTGACCTATAGTATTTAGGCTTCTTTCGTATACTTCTTTTTTTCCATTTCTCCTCATGAGTTAAAGTGTTTTGTTTGTCTTACGAGCTCTCTGTTTCTGTTGTGGCTTTTGTTTGGGTCATATTTCCCATCTTTTTATTTCTGTTTGTAATTCCTACCTTTTGTTTTCTTTTTCCAAACTGTTTTTTAATATTTGAATATTTTAAACTCCCTAAAGCAATGTCACGAATCTTTCCTTTAACAAATTCATTCATGACTTGTAAAAAGTCACCAGCTCGTCTATGTAATTTATCATTTAAGACATCTTTTTTTACAATGCGAAACCAGTTTTCCACTGCAGCATTTGTATCTCTACTTTTCTCTTCACTTAGAATTAGTCCACTCCACAGTGGTATGATTGCAATGTATCTCTGAAGTACAGAGGTAAACTGTGGGCAATAATTTGGATTTTCTTTCTGGTTTTCATGTTCATCAGATTCTGTTTGCTTTGAAGTTTCTGATAATATCGATCGAAACATTTTATAAAATGGTGAAGAATCTCTTATGGTGCTTTCGTTGTGTAGGTCCTCGGCAAACTCTAAGTCTTTGTTGCACTCTTCTACGTTTTCGTTACAAAGTTGTATTCTTTGTTTTTTTATTGATCGTGTGATCAGTCGGGCATATTCCAGGCAAGTATTTGTTTCCTTCTTGGACATCAGAACATAGAGTATTCGAATAAGATGCACTTTTACTTCTGTTAAACTCTTTGCGTTTTGTAACAAAGCAAAAGAATACATAAAAAAATCTTTGATTTGCTTCCTGGCTTGTATTTTGCTTGCTTTGATGGTCACCAGCTTAATCATGTGAGCTGCACATATGTGTATTACAGTCATTGTGCTTTCTTGTTTTCCACTGCAGATGTGAAAGCAACGCTTGATATATTGAACAACTGTTATTTGATTGAAAGCCTGCACTACTGCATGTATTAGTGCCCAGCTGAAGTCCACCTCAATTTTTTGTGGATTTAAACTTTTGTTAGTTAACTTAAAAAAATCTCTGCACAGACAATTTAACCAGTGTACAATTGTTGGTGTGCTTTGATCTGATGACAACAATTCTGCAACTGGCACAATATAACTCCTTGGTGAATCAATCTGCAAACATAAAGCATAATACAAAATGCGGTGACAGGTTTCTTTTGGTTTTGCTACCACAGACCCTGTTGCATCTAAATGCAGATTTGAGTGACCTAAAGACTGGCAATCTTTCAAAATGTAGAGTTGTGCATCCGAATACACATGAACCACAAAAGGACTCATACAAATATATTGAATCGATGCATGTCTTATAAGAAAATTATTATGTTCTTTCTTGTCCTGTTCTTTTTGAATGTCCAGACACTCCAAAAAAAAATTCTTGTTTAATCGGTTTGCTAGATTATTTTCACTTGAAATTTTTTGCAAAACATGGGATGTTTTCACGGCATTGAGGTTGCCAGCTATGAGTTGCTCAGGGTCTGCTTTAGACAGGGACTTCATGCGCAAGTGAATGGGCCTTAATTGTCCTAGTTGTAACTTTAGGTTATCCCTCTCTTCCCCTCTTGTATTTCTTGTAAATGACTGGTTTGCTGAATGTCTTATTGAACCAGTGACATGTACATTAATTTTAATTTCGCTTTCTTTCTTCCGTGGTTTTCTTTGCAGTACAAAGGTATATTTTGTGCACCCACTAAATTTACATACCCCTTTACCACGCCAGAAGGCACTATTTTTTTTTCTGAGATGCATGGCACCTCACTCTGTTATATTTGAAAACAATAACACAGTACTTATTTATCTCATTGACCTTTTTATTTATTGTCACACCAGCTATTCTTCAGTAAACGATAGCCTTTCCTTCGATCGGGTCTCAGCTTTTTCCATTCCTCTTTGCTTAACGTCAATGTAAAATGTGATGGAATATCCTTCTCAAAATGGATGCTATTTAATCCTTTTTCGGTGATCATCATTTTTTGCAGAGTTCTTTCTTTAAACATTTGAAAAGGAGGTGCTTCAGTGTCGTCTCTAGTTTCTTTATAGTTAATTGAGTGAATTTCCTTCTCTCCTTCATTTTCATATTTTCTAGCTGGTATAGTGTCCAAACTGCTTGCAAGTGCCTCATCTGAAATATTTGTTTGAATAACAGGGTACAACTTTTTAGATTTTACTGATGGAAAGAGTTCTTTTCTTATTTTAGTTTTAGCTGTTAATTTTATTTTTTCTATGTGCATTTGCTTTAGGCAGTTGGGGCAAAACCATGGAGAAATTTGTTTGATATCCAGAATGCTTTTATATCCAACACATGTTGGATGAAACCAGTCTTTGCACAGGTTGCATTGGGCATATGGCTCATTAGGATCATTTCTCTCCTTACATATACAATATGTCTTCTCCTCATCATCAGAAGCGTCAATGTTAGGAGCCAGGGATAGTTCCATGTTTGTTATGGCATCAAATGGATAACATTTTGATCCTTACCTAGTGGTACTATATCTAACGGATTTTTCAAAAATGCTAAAGTTTTTGACATCATTTTCCTCCTTTCTTCTCGCCAAATATGATAAAGCCACAGTCTTGATGATAGTTTGTTATGTCCTAAAGCACATGCAATTTTACCCCAAATAGAATCAGGTTTACGATAACCCTCATTTAAGAACGAAATGTTTTCAGAAAAAAGTCTGATAAGTTTGAACTCAGAATCTTCATCTGCGACCAGTTTCCAGGACATTGCAATCAAAAATTATAGCTCACAAAAAAAACCCCAAAAAGGTTTTGTCAATTGAAAAGAAGAATATATATATATATATATATTCTTGATAAAGTTTTATCTGAAGACAAGGTTTAAGATGTTCTTACCTATCTATTTCTTTGGCAATGTATCACCAACTATGGATTTTATAGTATTTATTTCTGGGAGGTCACAGTTTGCCCAGAAAGATCTATAGGATAAAGTTCAAGGAGCTGCATTTGGTGGTCTGATTGCTGCTTCAGTAAAAACTAAACTCTAGTGATGGGGAGTTCATGAACAAATAATTCCTAAGAATCTGCTCTTCACTGTAAACTGGATGAATTTGTTCATCCAATTGCACTGAATCCTTTGAAACAATCCACTAAGTAAACACACAGCACAGAGGATCATTGGAAATGTTCTCTTTCTCTGTAGGATATCAGAAGCTGTTGGCTTGCCTTCACACTGACCTGAATCTGCAAAGGAGTCCCTGAATACAGTCCCTGAATCAGAATTGGTTAGAGCAATTTCTAACCACAGCATCAGTACAAAGTTAAGCAGGGTTATTCAGAGAAAGGTAAAACATAATGGGAACTGGCAGGAGAAGAAAACAATCCAGACCAAATAGCCAATTTGGAAAGTGAGATAAATGGGAGAATTTTTCTGGTTTGGCTATTTTGGCCTAGAATATTCATTTCTTCTGTCATTTTCATCTGAGTTTCATCTTTCATTAAATAAACCTGTAAGAATCAGAATTTGAGAACCATACACTGCCTCATATAACGGTTTGCAGCAATTCTTGAGTCAATATAGCATCTCCAGGACCGTCTTTAATATTGACTGGGCCCAGGGCAAATATTTTCTGCCCCCTCCCCCCTTTGGAATTATACTCTACACCCCAACATCCTAAAAAAAAAACCCATAAAACACACACACATAAACTTGTCTCATAAAACTAAAATCGGCTAAATAAATTTATTTATTTTATAATTTTTTTACAATTACGCATCCGACACCTAGTGTGAAAAAACATTATACACGTACTATCGTATATACTTTCTTCGTACACATAAACATCCTATATACACATTCTATATACTATATATATGCACAAGATATATATATATATACACGTATATTTCACATACACATAATATATACATCATATGACAGTTTGCTTAATCAATAAGGTTTGGCTCGGGCCAGATTATGTTTTTTCTGATAGAGAACAGTCTAATTAATAGAAAACTAGTCCGTTTGGGGTGAGCCAAGATGATTTTCATAGAGAAAATTACTAGTTACTTATTTTTTCTCATTGCATTTAATGGAGCGGGGGGCTAGGTTTGATGCCTGTTTGCTTAATCAATAATGTTTGGCTCGGGCTAGATTATGTTTTTTCTGATAGAGAACAGTCTAATTAATAGAAAACTAGTCCGTTTGGGGTGAGCCAAGATGATTTTCATAGAGAAATTTACTAGTTACTTATTTTTTCTCATTGCATTTAATGGAGGGGGGGGGGGGCTAGGTTTGATGCCTGTTTGCTTAATCAATAATGTTTGGCTCGGGCTAGATTATGTTTTTTCTGATAGAGAACAGTCTAATTGAATAGAAAACTAGTCCGTTTGGGGTGAGCCAAGATGATTTTCATAGAGAAAATTACTAGTTACTTATTTTTTCTCATTGCATTTAATGGAGCGGGGGGGGGGCTAGGTTTGATGCCTGTTTGCTTAATCAATAAGGTTTGGCTCGGGCTAGATTATGTTTTTTCTGATAGAGAACAGTCTAATTGATAGAAAACTAGTCCGTTTGGGGTGAGCCAAGATGATTTTCATAGAGAGAAAATCATCCGTTACTTATTTTTTCTCATTGCATTTAATGGAGCGGGGGGGGGCCAGGTTTGATGCCTGTTTGCTTAATCATAATGTTTGGCTCGGGCCAGATTATGTTTTTTCTGATAGAGAACAGTCTAATTAATAGAAAACTAGTCCGTTTGGGGTGAGCCAAGATGATTTTCATAGAGAAAATTACTAGTTACTTATTTTTTCTCATTGCATTTAATGGAGCAAGGGGGGGCTAGGTTTGATGCCTGTTTGCTTAATCAATAATGTTTGGCTCGGGCCAGATCATGTTTTTTCTGATAGAGAACAGTCTAATTAATAGAAAACTAGTCCGTTTGGGGTGAGCCAAGATGATTTTCATAGAGAAAATCAACAGTTACTTATTTTTTCTCATTGTATTTAATGGAGCGGGGGGGGGCTAGGTTTGATGCCTGTTTGCTTAATCAATAATGTTTGGCTCGGGCCAGATCATGTTTTTTCTGATAGAGAACAGTCTAATTAATAGAAAACTAGTCCGTTTGGGGTGAGCCAAGATGATTTTCATAGAGAAAATTACTAGTTACTTATTTTTTCTCATTGCATTTAATGGAGCGGGGGGGGGGCTAGGTTTGATGCCTGTTTGCTTAATCAATAATGTTTGGCTCGGGCCAGATTATGTTTTTTCTGATAGAGAACAGTCTAATTAATAGAAAACTAGTCCGTTTGGGGTGAGCCAAGATGATTTTCATAGAGAAATTTACTAGTTACTTATTTTTTCTCATTGCATTTAATGGAGCGGGGGGGGGGGGGCTAGGTTTGATGCCAGTTTGTTTAATCAATAAGGTTTGGCTCGGGCTAGATTATGTTTTTTCTGATAGAGAACAGTCTAATTGATAGAAAACTAGTCAGTTTGGGGTGAGCCAAGATGATTTTCATAGAGAAAATCATCCGTTACTTATTTTTTCTCATTGCATTTAATGGAGCGGGGGGGCTAGGTTTGATGCCTGTTTGCTTAATCAATAATGTTTGGCTCGGGCCAGATTATGTTTTTTCTGATAGAGAACAGTCTAATTAATAGAAAACTAGTCCGTTTGGGGTGAGCCAAGATGATTTTCATAGAGAAAATTACTAGTTACTTATTTTTTCTCATTGCATTTATGGAGCGGGGGGGGGGGCTAGGTTTGATGCCAGTTTGCTTAATCAATAATGTTTGGCTCGGGCCAGATCATGTTTTTTCTTTTTTTTTTATATTTAAAGTTTTTTATTTTGAAACAGTCATCAAAACAATCATAAAGAAAATGGCCTCGCAGGGCCAAAGCTAGTCATCTGTAAATAGAATGGCCGCACAGGGCCATACTTTGTCAGCTTAGAATAGTATATAGAGACTTCAAAGTTAGGAATAGAGAAAATAAGAGAAATATCACAAAGATCATCTTAAGACTGCTCGAAAATGGAAGAAAAGGTTAAACAGCGATTACTTAGCAATAGTTAGAAATGGAAAATCAGCAAAATGTCCAAAAACGGGAGAGGGGTATAACAAAAGACATCAAAAATACTTCAGATAATAAAACCAGAAAGTCTCATATATGTCCCCAGCCGGGGAATGTCATCGGAAAAAAAGAAATAAAATAAAGTCTGAAGCGTCTCTGAATTAAGTGGGGGGGGGGGGAGAACAACAGTGAGAGAACATCAATTTGGTGTCAAATAAGTAAATGGGGAAAAATGCGGACCTGTTGTCAGCCAGTGTCTCGAAACTGCCGGAGCAGTGGGGCAGACAGGTTGATGCAGAGCAGGCGAGGTCTCGAAACACAGCAAGGCATAAGGGAAGATCTGCAAAGGTGTTGCAGGAAAAATCAAA